>CM059014.1:1722500-1967500 GCA_030272315.1 Paspalum vaginatum | reverse complement strand
GATTTGGGCGAGATCTTCCGGGATTCGACTTGTACAAGGGTCGAGACCACCCTCCCCTATAAATATAAAGGGGTACGGCCGATTGACGCATCCACAATCGAATCAATCTATTATTTTATCTACTTTTACGCATATCTCTTGTCCCAAACCCTCAACTTCGCCTCCTGTCGACTCTACGCCGACCCGAGGAGCTCTAGGTGGCCTGCCGACGCTAGAGCAACCCCTAACGCTGATCCTCACTGACGGGGTCCCTCCCGGGTGGATTGGTTTAGGTCTTATCGTTGGTGATTGGCGTGAAAATGTGTCAACACTGACATTCGATTAGGATAACAAAGCTAGTTTGTTAGATCGCTTTGAGTGGAAAAATAAAATAAAATGCCACCCCCCCCCCTCCATCAAGTAAAGGAGGAAAAGTGCAAAGCTTTTGGAAGTCAGGTGACCAAATAAGCCAATTATGCAGCATGACGCGGAGAAAAAGGAAGTGCACTGCCTACAAAATCTCCAGGTCAGCCACAGCCACTCACCCTTTAAAATATCTCCCAGGTCTATGTCAACATAACGCAACTCAATGTGGTACCAGTTGGTTCGCTTTTGATCGGTTGTACCTAGGTGGATGGCACCTGGCAGGCTTGTGCATTAATTAAGTAGGAAACGTGAAAGGGAACAGAAAGTCATCAGTTGCTTGTTTCCTAGTACTTTAGTCGATCTTATGAACCGTCTAGTCTATCAGATTTCCCCTCGGTTTCCAAAAGAATCTCGGACTTAACTATGCCAGGTTTCTGTTCAGTGTATATAACTATATATCCAAGCTTTGACATCCATGATGAATTTTTAGGTGTGATATCTCAAAATGCGCCGTCTTGCTTGATTTTTGACTCGCTGCTTACACAGCGGGTGAAGCTATTCGCCAACAGTTCCATCCATTTTCTCTGATGTTGAATAAGATGAAAATGGAAGTCAGTGGCCAACCTTTTGTCATTATACGCTGCTACGTACGTAGATAACGATTTATCAGGGAAGATTATTAATTGCTTGCGGCGGCTGCAGCAATCTTGAGAAACAAACGCCAGCTTATAGGCGGCCTATAAAATCTTATCGAGTTTCTAGAAGTTCCATGGTTTTCAAACACACATGCAGGGTGTCCGCTATATAGTAGTAGTAGCAATTAATGTAGTATATTTAAGGCAATGGGGACAATTTTGACAGCGGAACCAGTCACTTGAGGATAAAATAAAAAACAATTGATCTCTGCTACTTGAGAAAAGTAGTGACGACTAACTAACTACAAGGTCACCACACTGCACATGGCACACATGGACTAACTTGAGAAAGCAATGAAAATTTGGAGTACTAATGATTCCTAAGATCGTAGGCCGTAGGAGACGATGAGCACCTAGAACAGTAAATCCTGCTTTCATATGTGCACAAATGGTTCCAAACGTTAGAAGCAGGCACAATGCTAAATGCAACACTGCTTAAACTAGCTACTATCATATCCCATGGCTTCTTTAACATGTGGCATCGACTTTAACCGGTGAGCTCAATATCCAAGTGTTTCACGAAGATGTGCCACCTCATTATGCTGCATCCCCACTCTGTTGCATGTGCTGATGTAAGACCATCTTCAATGGAGTGCCTAAAAGTGGATGTCTATCCACTGTTCATCTACTATTCCAACTACTCTTTTACTATTTATCTACTATTCCAACTATATTTCTCTCTGTTTACGAACGATACAGACATCCGTTTATCATCTCCATTGGGAACGATACAGACATCCGTTTATCATCTCCATTGGGATAGCCTAAGCGGACTGCCTAAAAAGCCTATCGGCCATTAGGCTTTCAAACCGGCCCGTTTGCATCGGGAGGGGACTCTGCCCTTTATTTTTTGAGGGGAGGGAGGGGACTCCATCGAGGAGCAAGACTGAAACTTTCCCCAGCCCGGCCCGGTCTGGCCTAGAAATGTATCCCACTCGATTGCTTCGGCCCATTGTCTTGGCATAGCTAGGCCGTAATGATCATATACTAAAGAGTAAAGACACACATTGAGAATAGCATGTTTAGGAAGCACAGCATGTACGAGATGAAACCACGATTGAATCTCAGCGAGCATCTGCTTACATGGCGTACATGACAATTTGACACAGGTCTCCGGCGTCACTTTTCACCATCTCAAATGTCCACCAATCCGGATCTGATACATGTGAATGACAAGCTTTAAACGGATCACAAAGGTGGCCGTGGCCGTGGGGAACAGGTTTACAAACTACAACCCTGCACCATCGCTGGTTCCAATTTCCAAAGCTTACAAGGAATCAGCAGCAGGAGAAGCACAATCACCAGGGACACATTCTTTCATCTCAGAGGGGGGATGGCGCAGTTTGCTGCACGGCTGGACGAATACTTTGGAAACAGAGGCAGGATCACAACACGGGACAGAATGACCGCACTCAGATCCTGCAGAACATAGATGGGGATTTTTATCAGCCTTCAGAATCAAGATTTCGATTGCCATACTGTGAACGCTAGCGAGAAAACAAATTAGGAAATAGCTGGTTGAGCAGGACTGCTCCAGGTCATTGTGTATTTCAATTTTTATGCTGCAAGCCACCTATGCTAATCGTTCCCTCATAACCATTGTCTCCGCGTTGTTTGTCTCGGTCATCTCTTATGTCAGCTTGGTAGGTGATCGATCAAACACAGCTCATAATCCATTAGCCAGGAATTTAGTAATATGGGTGTCTAGACTAAAAGCAAGTCTAGATTCTAGAATGTATCTGAACAACATCGTATAAACACACACAACAATATAATGGCCCATCACAATAAGAGAAGTACAGTGAAGATCTAGTTATTAAGCTTCATAAATCATGGCTACTTGGAACTCAATATGGAGCACTAAATGCACATATATCATGACAAGGAGATCTGGTTAATAAGCCCAGTAACTACCATGGCTGCTAGGCAATATAGAAAAAAAAATGAAAATAGAGCTACAAAATGCTTCTGCATGCAAGTTAGCATGTCAGGCCGTGCGGAAGCTAAACCAGATGAGCTTATATTCTAGTAATTCTGAAGCTTTGTACCCAAAGTAAAAAATGTCAGGGTTAAGGGTTCAGCTAAGCTGATTCAATTCAATTCAATTACAGGTTAGTTGTACCTCTATAATGCCAAGAGAAGTGGAGAAGGAGTTGTCCCAAACTACTGACTCTCAATAAAATTAGTGTGCCTATCGGTACAGGAGAACAGGACTCGAGGTTTATCAATCCAGTTATCCCACAAACTGCTGCCCCACGTCCATACCCTTTTCGCTGGCACTTGAAATGACCTTCAAGGCCAGCTGATAAACAGATATAAGGTTGGGAGCAACCAGGGGCCACAAGAAGTATATTAGATGTGAAAGGGATGGCATGATTGCTAGAACTCTTTTTGAATGCATTTGGGCAAAGATTAAGATGATGGTGACTAGTGGTTGGGATAACGCTGCCTCAGCATATTCTCAATCGAAGCTCGTTCTGCTAAACATTTTCACATTTCTGACATGCTGCGCAGACAATTGGAGGTTTCTTCACTTCTTCTTCGCAAGGTGTTGACAAACCAGGTACATAGGGACACAAGGTGTCTCGGTCTATGTTTGAAAAAAGGGGGATACTTATCAATCGTCAGTTTTGGGGAATTTGGAGAGTACGATGGGCGAAGGGATGATAATGACAGACGATATAGCCTAGGGGAGGCTTGATCAGGAGGCAATCTGTTTGACCATGGAATTCATCAAGTCACTAACAACTAAAGTCAGCAGAATTGGAGCTCCATTCCAATTGGACAATTGACTGCTCTAATTTATCAAAGGGTAGTACATCGCAACAAAAATTCGTGGAAAGAGCATAGAAGCATCAACAAGTCCAAATCATGTCGTCCAAGACCAAATGACAACTCGAGACACCACCAACAGCATGGCATTTGACATTAACGAATCACACACAGCAGTAACAGTATCATCTAGTAATATCGGGGGCAGATCAGGATGGAGTAGTGGCGATGTCACACACACACCTAGTGCGACGGCGGCGGCGGCACCGGCGCGTACCAGCGCCCGACCTCTTCGTCGGGGTTGTCCTCCGCCTTGTGCAGCGCGGCGTGGAGGAGCACGAGCACGAGGCCGACGAGCAGCGAGGAGAGGATGTTGGCGGTGGCGCCGGTGAGGAGGAGGAGGCCGAGCGTGACGACGGCGAGCGCGGCGAGCACGTAGACGTCGGGGACGACGCGTCCGAAGAGCGCGAGCGGCTCGTCGCGGAGGAAGTAGAGGACGAGCCAGGCGAGCATGCAGACGAGGAAGACGATGAGGGAGACGGGGTGCCAGAGCAGGGAGAGGAAGACGACGACGAGGACGACGATGGCGTAGTTCATGGCGAAGTGGGCGAGGTTGGCGCGCACGCGGAGGTACGCGTCGCCGAGGCTGGCGGGCAGGCCGATGGCGTGGACGTCCGCGAGCTCGCGCCAGGGCCGGCGCGTCGCCAGCGCCGAGGCGCCGCGGGCCTTGGCCCGGGAGATGAAGTCGAGCGGGGAGGCGCCGCCGCCGGGCGGCGCCCCGCCCGCGGAGGACGAGGTGGGGATGGTGCCGTACTTGGACATGGCCGGCGGCGGGGCGGGCGGGGGGGTCCGGATTGGATCGGGGGGAGGAGGGAACGGAAGTGGGGATCCGGGGAAGGCGGAAGCGGAGAGGACGACGATGGGACCGACGCGACGAATGGGCACGCGAGGAAGATGCGAGGCGATGCCGTACGGGACGGATCGATCGGGTCGCCTCCCAGGGCCAGTTGCGCGACACACGAACGTGAGTTTCCAGAGCGTGCTACGCGTGGGCAGGAACCGGACCGGACCGAACCCTTCTCCGGTTCGACCGGTTTCTGCAGGGTCTGGGTTAGCCGGGTAGGTGCATCGAGCGGTCGAAACTTAGCCTGAACCTTGAATTTTTGTTTCAGCGAATTTGAAATTTGACAGTTAGATTTATTACAATTTGATTGACAATCTGTGGCCATGGAAACTAGTCCAGATGGGCTATAAGTGGTCAGACCAAACTTTGACCACGGTTTGATTATATTTGATTTTAAATTAAAATTACACTCTACAATATATTTTTCATCTGTGTAGTTTATTTGGATATGTCTAATCCATATAAATGAGTAATTTATTATTTATCTAAATTTGAATTTAAAATTATGGCCAAACTTTAGTTTGATCATCGATGGCCTTAATCTAAACACGCCCTAAATTCGTGTACCCTCCTGCTAGAGGCCCGTTGCTTGACGCTGGGGCCGGCCTGGAGGCTTTGGCGTCGCGCACAGCCAACCGCAGCCGCACACTCATTTGCTAGTAGATCCAGTCCACTCCAAGTGCTGTCCAGCGGCCAAAAAGCCTCGCCGACGCCGATGGCGGCGTCTGCGCCCTTCTCCAGCCAGCTCCGCTCCACCGGCGACACGCCGCCGCCCACGGCGGCTCTCCTCTCCGCTTCCACCTCCGCGCCCGCACCCCGGCCCTCCACCGCCTCCCGCCTCCTGCTCCTCCTCACCGCCGCGCTCGCCGCCACCACCGCCTTCCTCCTGCTCCGCGCGCCCGCCGCCGCCGTGACCGCGGCGTCGCTCACCGCGCGGCCGCTCTCCAGGCTCCAGAAGCCGGTGGTGATACTCATATCCTCGGACGGCTTCCGCTTCGGGTACCAGTACAAGGCGCCGCTCCCGCACATCCGCCGCCTCTTCGCCAATGGCACCTCCGCCGCCGAGGGCCTGATCCCCGTCTTCCCCACGCTCACATTCCCCAACCACTACTCCATCGTCACCGGCCTCTACCCGACTTCCCACGGCATCATCAACAACTACTTCCCCGACCCCATCACGGGGGACTACTTCAACATGGCCAACCACGACCCCAAGTGGTGGCTCGGGGAGCCGCTCTGGGCCACCGCTGCCGCCCAGGGGGTCATTGCCGCCACCTACTTCTGGCCGGGCTCCGAGGTCGTGAAGGGCGCCTGGACCTGCCCGGACAAGTACTGCCGCCACTACAACGAATCCGTGCCGTTCGAGGAGAGGGTCGACACCGTCCTCGCCTATTTTGATCTCCCGCCTGACGAGATTCCGCAGTTCCAGACGCTCTACTTTGAGGATCCTGATCACCAGGGGCACCAGGTGGGTCCTGACGATCCCGCAATCACGGATGCCGTCACACACATCGACCAGCTGCTCGGGAGGCTCATTGCTGGCTTGGAGGCGAGGGGAGTGTTTGAGGACGTCAACATTATATTCCTGGGGGATCATGGTATGGTTGGGACCTGCGACACGAAGCTTGTGTTTCTCGAAGACTTGGCTCCGTGGATCGGTCTGAAGGCAGATTGGGTTCTGTCAATGACGCCGTTGCTGGCAATCAAGCCGCCGGATGGTGTGTCCCCAGCTGAGGTTGTGGCCAAGATGAACGACGGACTTGGGTCTGGGAAGGTGGAGAATGGCAGATATCTGAGAATGTACTTAAAGGAGGAGCTGCCTTCTCGCCTACATTACTCAGATAATTATAGGATCCCGCCAATCATTGGGCTGCTGGAGGAAGGGTATAAGGTGGAGATGAAACGTTCCAACAAGAATGAGTGTGGAGGGGCACATGGGTATGACAATGCCTTCTTCTCGATGAGGACCATATTTGCCGCACATGGACCTCGTTTTCAGCGGGGTAGAACCGTGCCCTCATTTCAGAATGTGGAGATATACAACGTCATGGCTTCCATCCTCAATCTGAAGCCGGCTGCGAACAATGGTTCAGCTTCTTTCCCTGGAACGATTCTTTTACCGAGCAAATGATCATGAATATGGACATGAGCTGTGATGTTGTAGGAGCAAGGTCATGCTGGTCCCTGATTGTGTTCTCTTTTGATTGTTGTTGTACCTCTTAAACTAGACTTCTGTTACCAGCAGCAATTCAGTGTATCTGAACGAAACTTCTGCTAGTAGAGAGTTTCTTTTCTTTAGAGACAGCATTTGCAAACATGGTCTACATCAAACATTTTGCTGCTCTGTTGTTCTGGAGTTTCCACACTTGAGTTCATTCGAGCTCCGTATTTTCTGCTTAGATGATGCTGACGCTCATCCTGTTGATAACAGATGCATTGCTCCATGTCTCATGGTGCCCATTTGAACCATTGTATTACAATATGGTAATTTCTTTGAATCTTGTACCATTTATTACCTGGCAATGCACTGGACAATTGAATATGTGCTATTTCGTAAATACAGATGCACTCAATTACCCATCCCAACATATGAAACTGTAACAGAAAATTGTGTGGTACCATATCATATAGGCAAGCAGCAAAAATCGTTACCACCTTGCAATTTCCATAAGCCATTTGTCCTGTGATCTTACTGTCTACTTTTTAAGAGGTACCCTGTCACTGTTTTCTTGTGCTTTCGTCGTCATTCGGTATTGTGTCAGCAAGTAAAGGCCGTTACTGGCTTACTGCTCTTTGTTTAACTTCTATGACGAAAGCCAATAGGCCAGAATAGTGCTCTTTCGCTTTTCAGATGATCAAGAGGGTTTGTCACCTCGCTGATTATCTTGCGGGTTACACTCACTTACTCACAAATGCCAGGTGTTTTATTGAGCTGTTTCATGTCTAGAAGTATGGCCATAACAAGTTCTTGCAAGATTGTTTGGATTTGGCTGAAGACTACATAAGAGTCGAATACCAGCGGGCTTGTTGCCCAATGGTATCTCCACCTCTTGGGGGTGTTAAGGTTCTGGGTTCGACTCCCCATGGGAGAGGCTGTTGGCTATTGAAAAAAATCCCCCTCGTCGGCAAAAGCCGGGGTTCGGGGGGTTTTCTCGACCGGTTAAGGTTGGTCTCTTCTACTTTAATTACAATGCTGCGGGGGCGGTTCTTCCCCCACCGATTGAGTTTTTTTTTCATAAGAGTCAAATGTATATTTTTCCAACTAGGAGCTTTCGTGGGTCATTGTCACACAATAATTGGTTCTATGTGTCTGTCCCCTACAGTTTCTTTATGTATATACAGTTGAAATAACCAATGAAGTGATGAACATGAACTGTTGGTCGACAACTCTTTTTTTTTTCATTTGAATGAAGCACCAGTTTTTCATGCACCTACTGTTTTTGTGTCACTGTTTGCCTGTACATTCTTTAGTTGTCTCAACCTTTGTCTGATACTATCAGTTTCCTTTGCTAAACCTAAGCTTACACTTTGTGCATTATACCTATAGTTGGAGTGAGCTTATTTGGTCTTAACTGATGCCATGAGTGTTGAGAAAGCTATACATGATTCCTTGAATATAGTCTGTGCGGAAAGTTATACACAAGCAGTAGTGCTTGTGTATATTTCAAGTAGAGTTGCAAATGTGCTGATGTGAAATTTTTACTCGATGAGAAATTGAACAAAACATCATTGGTTCTTACTTTGACACCTTTTCTTGTCTATGCCGAATTATAATTAATCTATTATCTTGATTAAGTTGTCATCTAACATTTTTATTTGTAACTCTATACTTGATGGTAGTACAGTATGGCTTACTCGTGTTTTAGTTGGTCAGTTTGGCTGGCTGTCTTGCCAGACATCTTTCTGGTTCTTGAAGCATGATTGCTCGTTCTGATCCAGATTTGAGTACTTCTGTAGTGATTTGATAGTAACAACCTTATTTTGAACAGTTTAAACCTTCATGATCCATTGCTACAATGTGGTAATGACCTGTTTCGTTTCTTGCTTGATAATTTGGAGAGATTATAGCACTTAATCTACCAAAAAATCATTCTAGATGGAAATTGGCATTTGATTTACTCACATCCTAGTGGGCTTGCATGTATTTGACTATTTGATTACTTAGACCTGGTTAGCTCCATGAGAAGTCTCCATGGATGTAATTCCGACCTTGTCTTTGACCTCTTGGCAAGAATGGCACACGGTCATCCTGCGTTTGAAATATGATATACTCTATAGAACATTGCTTTGTGTGTTTCATGTTTGTGATGAGATTATGATCCCTTCTTCGTATTTCTAACCAGCTTACCTTGTTGTTTTTCTAATTTGCCTTAAAACTTCGCATTGTTCTTCTTTCGTTCTTTTGCACATATTTTATTATTAATTGTTGAAGTTCTGTATGCAAATAATAGGCAAGTGTGAGAGTGAGCATATTATTTACTTAAAGGCCTTTCTAGTTGAGTTAACTTGAATGTGCACATTCTGTAATTACAGGTATTGTAAATCAAAATAGTATAGTGGGAACCAAAGCATTTCTAACTGTTGTGATCCCATGAAACACCCCTGACGACCTTGCATTTTGTAAGCTTCTGCTTGGTTTCATTTATATTTGAACCTTTTAGGCCATATGCAAGATACTCACTTTTTTAAGTCAATGAAAATAGTATATGGCTATATGCTAGGTGCTGCAGAAGCAGGTGCAGTGTGAAGGCTTTTATGGCCCCTTGGTGCTAGGTTTGGTCTTAAATTGCACTACCAGTCAATGCCTTAGATGGAAAATAAGCATCACTATACGTAGAAAAACATCTTTGTATTTAGCACGTGTTATCTAACAATGCACTTTACTATTGATACTGCAATTATTTTCTTGAATTAGTGATTAATGTTGCCATATATAAAACATAAATCCTTTAAGTTAAAGGCACGGTCGATTAGGAAATAGCATATGTTACATGAGAAATATCGTTGTTAATCTCTATGTTGAAATTCAGTTCATATGTTCTCACTATTTTCGTTTATGCAGAATGAGCATGAAAAGTAGTGAGGATCCAGGAAAACAGCAGCATTAATTATTTTCTCTAACTTCTAATATCATGGGGACATGGGGTCCTTAGTAACGTTGATGAGATAACTTGGATTCTATACTCCATATATTCAGGGCTTAAGGATACAAGATCAGTTGATACTTTTGAAACGGTAACACCTGTACTAACTGTCCTTCTTTTACACGTTTTTATCATGTTTTGCTGTTTCAGTTCATATGTTATTTACTTATTAGTCATTGCTGTGATGCTGTCTGGTGTAAAAAAGTGCAACTTTCAGAAACAGCTGTGACAAATGGCTTGATAGGTAGTGTGTTTATCTAGCTCTCAGCTGAATCTAATTTTGTTGTCAACAAACTACACTACAATTGTGATGGCTATTGTTAAGATTACAGTTTTAACAATTGTTTTGGCAAAACTAGAGAGTATGTGTTGCATACTGGCATTTCGTTTACATGTCCTATTGCTTGAATATACTGTGCCTTTAATTTGAGGTGCCATGTGACCTAGAGATAAATGCAACACAGGAAGAGCACAATGGCCATCCATTGCTGTTTCAATATAGTTGGGCAGCGTACTGCAAGCAAGATGTGCCTGCCATAAGCAGGTCTCCCAAACAATGTCGTGGACATGTTGAATTGGTGAACACTAGCAAACGTGGCCTTGTTCCAAGCTTGCAGAGACTGGCAACATGGTAACAGCGAAGCAGTTTGTGCTATAAGCAATGAGGGTCCAAATGCCACCCATTTTGTTAGTTTTAATATATTTTTTATTGATTCCACGGTGCAGACAATGTACAAATTTGGTGTCTTGTTTCTGGTAGTTTGTAATCTTAGTTGCTTTGATTGGTATTAGTTGTTTACTAATCCATCAACCCGTGCTCTACCAACAGCTAGAATCTTCGGAGACAGGTATTAAAGTTCCTAGGTTTTGTATAGCACCATTCTGGTTGTGATAAGCTTACCAATTACTCTATATATGTTTTGCCATCCATATTCATCACATATCCATGTGTCCTCAAAATGTGTTTCGTTGTGTGCACTAGCGTCTTTATTTTGAAGAAGTACTGACCTCCCTTAAGTCAGAACAGATTTGCTTGTTTAATTAACTTCTCTCCTTATTCTGCTATTTTGCACGAGTCTTGGTTCTGAAACTACACAGTAAATTTTCCCTCGTTGTATTTTACTACATCATTTTTCATTTATTGACAGAGGACAGATGAGAGGCTGTGATAATATGTGCTGGTCTGCCTGGAGAAACAGGTGTATTGGCATCAGCTGCAGGAACTACCACCAGGAGCAGGTTAATCCGCAGTAAACAATTCTCAGGACAAAGGAAGCATGCCCATGCTGGCAATACTGTTCCTCTATAGATCTCGTGGTCAGTAATTGCTTCATTGAGTAAAATTTACCTCACCCATCGTTCCTTTCTTTTACTACTGTCATTCTGCAATACTTTCATACCCATCATTCACATCATTGCACAAAGCACTGTCTGGTATCAATGTCATCACCTTTACCGTTTGGGAGTCCATAAACGTTGCAAGGCTGCAGATAATATGTGGGCACTAATTTCAAGGACCGAAAGTGAGCCTGTACTTGCTTCTGTTGCCCCATGCAGAGATCCTTTGCTCCTGGTCTTGATCAATCAACCTCCCAGCCCATCTTGCCCCTGTACATGTCTCTTCTTTCTTGTACGTGCGCTCGTAAAGCCTGAACTGCAACTCACCAGTGTCCTTATCAGCTGCATGAAATGGGGGCGACGCCCAGTGAGCTGCTGTTCAAGGTCACTATTGAGATCCCCCTTCCTTTGCCTTTGGCCACAGCTCTGCTTCCCGGAAATATTTTTTTTGCAGCCTCCGTCCTTGCTGCACTCACCCATGATTGATTCCTTTTGCTCCTTCCTTTACGATCCCAATGTGATGCGGTGATGCCCCTCTGTGCTTTGTTTTTTTGCATGTGACTTTGCTGTTTTCTTCCACTAGCCGTGCCAAGGATTGGGTAGCGGGTCGTCGTCAATCGGTATCTGAAGCTTCAAGGTGTCCTGATTCCCGTACAGTGGCTAGCTAGCTTGTTCTGTTTGTTAGGGCTAGGGTTAGAAGAATGTTTCAGTGACTGTCGGGCATTACCGAGCTGGCATTTCACATCACCTTGACCGTGATATCCCTGGCAAATCCCAATCATTGGAGTCAATCGAAATCCAAGACTGGGCCACCCCCACCTCTGAACGATACTTGTTGCTATGCCCATGAACAGTTTTTTTTTTTTGCCCCCAAGAAATGTTCACCGCATTTGCTGTTACTTATGCGACGCTTATATGTTGGATTTAATCTAGAGTCGTTACCTTTGCTATGACTGAGAAGTTGTTGAGCTTCCTAAAAAACAGCTGTTCATTGTAATGCAGAGCAGTGGCTCCGCCATGGCTGTGCTTTCTCGTCGCCAGCTTCAAATTCAGGTACGGTGTCATCGCACATCTCTAGTTTTCACTTCTTCAGCATGAAGATCGCAGACTGCTGATTTCCAGTGTCCAACGTATCTGATTTAGTGTAAAGGAAGGTTTTGGAACATAACCCACTGACCTTTTTCTAATAGAGCGTAATACCAAGTGTGCGGGGCAACTAGCAGCTTAATTCTCTGCGCATCCTTCATTCTGCGGTTCTGCCACCGGATCTGACCATAACCTGGAAACCCCAGCTGATTGTCTGTGTCTTTTCCTTGTTCTTGCATTAAGCTTGCTGCTGCCCATTTGCCCTAGATCACCCAAATTATCAGGCCTAGCTTAAGGAGTTAAGCTAAGATAGTTAAAGGACAATGGCGATCCTGGTTCGGTGCAGGTACCGTAAAATTAGGTGAAGTGTCAACCGTTGAGCCGCCTTACAGCAGGTCCCAACCATTGGCTGTCGCCTGTGTTAATCAGATCACTGGTGCGGCGGGAGGCTAGAATCTATGCCAAGCAATTCAGGCCTGGGGGAGGATAGGAGAGAAGCGGCGGCATTCTTAACAAGTGGCTGGAGTGGCATCATCAAAACCAATCATCTAGTACAGTATCATCTTGGTACGGTGGGGTCTGGTCGCGATCATGGCTTGGCGCCGCACTGCCCCCACGCTCTGTAATCGTGGCCGCAGGGACTTTTTACCTGTGTGTGGGTGTGCAGCGCGGGGCCTGAACCCCCAGATCTAACGGTAATTGGCCAGTTGATTAGTGCTAGGGATGTCAACGGTACTGCTCGCGGGTTTGACGACAACATAACTAAATATCCATGAAAAAATAGTTTATCGTTAAACTCGCAGACATGTCCGCTGCATCCATAATTAGTGCGAAATACATTATTTGCTTTGGATAGAAACAATGGGCTGCCGGGAAGCGGTACAACCATCGTATGGAAAAGCCGAGTTGGATCGAGTAGTTCGTTCCCTGTGAGGTGATGGTGTGCAGAAATCTCTCTCAATTTTGCTTTCGGCTCCCTTTGACCACTCCGTACTCACCCAGAAAACTGGAAAAAACCCGTGTCGGGAGGGGAGCAACGGGTGTACCACTACTACGGTACTACCAGTGCCCTTTCGACAACTCCGCCTCAGATGGTTGTGCGGGTGGCGGTACCGGTACCAGCAGCAGGGCAGCAGGCAACAGAGGAAATCGCGTACTACGTGCTACGGGCGGAGAGCAGCGGCGACCCGGGCCAGGCCAGGACGCGCGCACGTACGTGCTCGGAGGTCGGGGCCGTGTGTGCCTGCCGCCCTTGCCTTGTTCTCTTGCCACTCTGGTTGCATTGCTACGTGCCATAGCTCTCGCTGTCGTTGGTGAATGGTGATGCAACGTCTCTTGTTTCTTCCGGAGGAGGTGCGTCCAAGCGCGCCGTGGATACGCCACAGCGCAAGATCGCCTTCGACCCCTTGCACTAACCTACGTTATCTCTACTGCTGCTAGACTGTAGGTGGGGTGTGGTTGGCCGCGTCTGTGTTCTTTACTACTAGTATTTGTTTGGGTTGGGGTCACACTCGCACGGTACCTGCTCATATGTAATACTCGTCGTTGCAAAATAGATGGTCTATTGGTAGGACCCGTTTGCCAGGCCTCTCTCTCTCTCTCTCTTCACTTGTTTGGTTTAATTTGCTATATATGGGATAGCAGTGGCGGAGCCTGAGTCGAAGTTAAGCAGGGGCCAATTTTACTGTTGCAGCTTTGAGACAGTGTTTGAGATTATAGTAGGCGTGAGATAGCTTGCTAATGCCAAGAGACGGGCAGGGGGTCACAATAATTCACGCTGGTTGTTGAGGATATGCGCTATGCATTGATTAAATGCCGTCAGCTTGACTTGGTATCTGCTATTTTCCACTAATCCATCACATGCTTTGGCCCCTATACATAGGGTCCTTAGAAAATTGCATGGAGCAGGGGGGGCCACGACGCAGGATGGCCTACACATGGCTCCGCCAGTGTGGGATAGGGAAACCCTAGGTTTCGATTGGTGGCATGGCATATGAAGTGAGCCATATCATCAGCCGACTTTTAAAAGCGGGATTCCTATTTCCTAAATACAGCTAGATCCAAACCGAGAGAGGTGCTGCAGTGTGCGTATGGTTCCTGCACGGCCCAGCTGATCGAGAGAGCGGAATTTGCCTCACCATGTCAAGACTCTTTTATACGGCAGTATATGGCCTGTTTGGTTACGATTAAAATCGGCTTCTAGGTCTCCCACCGCGGCCGTTCCACCCAAATGTATCGATGCTCCTTTGCTTCTCCGGGCCGCACGCTTTGCTCTGAATTGTTTTCTTTCTTCTTCCCCGATTCTCCCATACGCAGCTCTCCACCTGCCTCTCGCCCAACGCGAGCGGATTATTCCGCTTTCCGCCCCCATCCAACCTCCCGAGTCCCGACGCCGCATGCTCTCCCTAGCAGATCCGGCGACTCCCGCCCCATCTCCGACCGACGCCCGCCCTGACATTCCTCCGCCATCCCACCTCGTCTCCTGTCGGTACTCGGCCCCAGCAGATAGGGTTGGAGAGCGCCAGCGCTCGAGCGAGCACCCGCTCGCCTCCCCGGGCGGTGACCCTGCTTCTCCGCCTGCGTCGTTGTCCGGGTCCTTATCCCGCGCCGTTGTCTGGCTCCTCCGCCGCGCCGCCGTCCAATGGCCCATCCGGTGACCCTACTCCTCCGCCCGGCCGTGGCCCGCCCCATCGCAGCGTCCGCTCCTTCCTCCTCGCGGCCTCTAGGAGAAGAGGAGGCCTAGGGAGCGGAGGAGGAGAAGAAGGAGCGCCGGCCAGGGAGGGAGCGCTAGCCAGGGAGGAGGAGGTGGTGGTGATGGACTGGCGGTGACGCGGTGGAGGGGGAGGAGGGGATGGGGTTGAGCAGATGAAAAAATCAGGATCCCCAAACACTTAAACTATTTGGAGAGCAGATTCCCTATTGAGCAGCTCATGAAGTAATCTTGCTTTTTAGATAATTCGGATCAAAAAAGCAAAAGCAAACAGGGCAGAAGCGGGTTTCTCCCCAGCCGAAAGTGGTGGAGTCCACATGATTCACCCCAGCGGGTTTTTCTTCGCCCATGGGACCTTGCACCGCTTGCTTTCCCCGATTTCTAATGCGGTTTGTATATACTACTCCTACGAGCGTAATCAACTGCAAAAGCAGCAGCCTCGATGGTGCACGAGTAGACGGAGGCTAGTGACATCCATGATTGCGCATCATCATTCCTTCAATCCTTCTCGTCATGGTCCGATATCTTATTATGAGGCGCCAAGGGTTTAAGTTTCCTTTTAGAACGTGCTAATTGCGAACCACAGTAAAACACACCACGTACTGTAGTCCCCCATTTAATTTGCCCCCCATCAAAACCAAACCAAAAAAATAGGAGAGGGCATTGATCGGCGGGCGGATGTGGAAAGATTGCCCTGATTGCAACCGCAAGTCTTTTCAAACCCGAGCGTGAGCGCAGATTTGTCGTGGGACATCACAGTACCAGTACCAGAGATGCTAGGCACTGTGGGGTGGGAGGCCTAGGAGAGGAGCTAGGAATCTTTTTTTTTTAGCCAACACCAGCCTACAGCTTTTTTAGCCCAGCCTCACTCCATTCAAGGAGCTGCTCTCAGTCTCATCTCATCCCCCGGTCCCTCCCCGGCTCCCCCCTCCCCAGCGCCAAAAGAAAAAAAATATATCATCTTAAGCAGCGCGTCATCGATGTGCTGTGCAGCTGCTAGCTACGGCGCTACTACCGCAGCCCGGCCCCGGATTGACCACCGTCCGACGTTCGAGACGGTCCTTTTCAAAAACAAGTCTATTCTATTCATCGATTTTATCCTCTAGTACATTTTTCCTTGAAAATGATTCCTTTAAAATTCCTTCTTGTCCTGTTGATCTCAAGGATGGCTTAGACCATCTCCAACCGGCTTGTCTATCCATTTGTCTATCTACTGTTTTTTCACTATTTCAACTATCTCTCTGTCTACACTAGCGCTACAGTGTCAAACAATGTATAGGCTGTCTTTTAGACAGCCATATTGGGGGTAGCCTTAGGCTATCTCAATGGAATAAGCAAAATAAAAAATTCAGCACTGTTTCAGCACCGTTTGTCACTGTTCTGCTATAGATGACACGACACGCTAGTGGTATTTAAAGAATGAGAACGAGAACCCCCTTGAGATAACTTTACGAGGCTAGATCAGAAGTACAATTACACTGATCAAATTCAAATTCCACTCTTTGCTACAATACAGAGTTCTTTGGTCTTCTCTGCACTCTTTATTGCTCTCTTTGTCCTAAAATAAACCAGTTTCTGAATTCTGATTCTAAGCAATACTATCGTAAATGTTACTAGATTTAGTTTTTTCAGAAAAAGGAGTATCAGTACTTATGACATCGATTTTCCTAGTGTTGGTGGGTGTGGGCCCCGCGGGCGTGCGCACGAGGGGGCTGCGTCATCACTCTCACTCGTGAGCAGCAGCCTGAGGCTGAGCCCTGTCGCCTCACCTCTGCTCGCCTCGCCCGGGACTCTCATCACTTGGCAAAAACAAAACAGTAGGGCACGCCCATCGTCATGATTCCTAGACGTGGGGCTGGGCTCTACGCAAAACCATTTTCAAATCACGGGATATATCGACTAATATACGACTGTACGAGCACCACTCCTAGCGAAACTCCCCGAGTTTGAAAAGCTGAATTCTTTGGGAATAATAAAAACACTTTTAAATGTTGTACGAGTAGCTCCCCCCCCCCCCTACTTTACATACTGGAGTACTTTGCCCAGGCAGCCACTGCCTACAAGTGCCGCGCCTCTCTCCTCTGCCCTCTTCTCCCTCGCTGCACTTCTCGGGTGGCCCGGGTGCAAAACGCGCGCGCGCACCTCGAGCTCGAGCCAGTCGTCACAAGCCGCCTGTTAATTAGTTACTACCGCGGCCGGCCGGCCATGTCGGCCACCGTGCTTCCGTGGCCGCCGTCGGAGTGCTTCGTGGACGGCGCCGCCGTCGTGCTGCCCCTGCTGCTTGTTGTTGTAGCCATCGCGGCGGCGCTGCTGCCCCGCGGCGGGGGGCTTCAGCTGCTGCTGCTGCTGCCGTGGCGCAGAGAGCGGCGGCCAGGAGCCGGAGGGGGCGGCGAGGCCCGCGTCCCGCCCGGCAGCTTCGGGTGGCCGCTCGTCGGCGAGACGCTGGACTTCGTGTCCTGCGCCTACTCCTCGCGCCCGGAGGCCTTCGTCGACAAGCGCCGCCTCCGGTAAGCTTTTTCCCTGCCCTGCCTGCCTGCCGCATCTCTCTGTCTCCTCCGGTCCTCGTACGCGCACGTGCGGCGACGGTACGTACGTGGCGTGACGGCCACGCGCGCGCGTGCATGACGAAGACGACGCATATGTTGGTGGCTCTGCAGGCACGGGAGTGCGGTGTTCCGGTCGCACCTGTTCGGGTCGGCGACGGTGGTGACGTCGGACGCGGAGGTGAGCCGGTTCGTGCTGCAGAGCGACGCGCGGGCGTTCGTGCCCTGGTACCCGCGCTCGCTCACCGAGCTCATGGGCAAGTCCTCCATCCTGCTCATCAACGGCAGCCTGCAGCGCCGCGTGCACGGCCTCGTCGGCGCCTTCTTCAAGTCGCCGCAGCTCAAGGCGCAGGTCACCGCCGACATGCAGCGCCGCATCGCTCCCGCGCTCGACGCCTGGCGCTCACAGGGGCCCGGCGCGCGCCTCCGCATCCAGGACCACGCGAAGACGGTACGTCGTCGTCGTCTTCTTCCCTCCCTCTCTGTTACTACTAGTACTCCTACTAGAAAGTGGAGTGGAAAGAGGAGAGAGAGAGGGGGGGGGAGGAGTGGCTGGCCATGGCACGGTGGCGCTCGGACCAAGGGTGCGGCCGGCGTGCACACGTGCGCGGCCGTGTCACCACATGGAAGCCGCTATCTTCAAGGCCGGGAGGGAGACGAGCCCCGCACGCACGCACCCCGTCTCTCTCTCTGCCATCTCGGTCACCAAATTCACCATGCCCAGTATGCCACTCCGCGTACTCGTTTTAATAATGAGAAAGATTGGGGGGAGTGGGGGCACTGCACCGCTGCTGCCTTGGCCTTCTTGCCTACCGCTTCTTCTCCTTCTCCCACCCATTCAATTCCGCACGCGCGCCACCTTAACTACTACATGCCCCGGTGGGGCCCACCTCGCTCGAATTGCCGGCAAAAAGAAAGAAAAACGTTCATATTCTTCAGACCAAGCTGTGCAGTGCTACAGGAGGACAGTGCCTCTACCAGTACCATGTTTCATATTGGTCTACATGCACTCCACTCTCTTCTTGCACTCACTGTCAGGACTCAGGATGCTCCTGATGGCCTACACAAAATCCAGTTAAGCATGGAGTTTTGGTACAGAACAGAACAGCTAAAAGAATTCGGGGGGGGGGGGGGGGGATGGGGTGGGGGATCAGGATCACTATGCATGCAGAGTCCTCGATATCGATCGCAGCAGTCCAGGGCAGGGCAGGGGGTGATGAATCATGAATGAACGTGTGCTGTGCTGTGGCAGCAGATCGTGTTCGAGATCCTGGTGAGGGGCCTGATCGGGCTGGAGGCGGGCCCGGAGATGCAGCAGCTCAAGCAGCAGTTCCAGGAGTTCATCGTCGGCCTCATGTCCCTCCCCATCAAGCTGCCGGGGACGAGGCTCTACAGATCCCTACAGGTATAGTGCGCCTGTCTAGCTAGGCCTCGCGGGCCGCCTCTGTCTGACGATCGTTCACACACTGACTGAGGCTGCGTCTGCTGTTGCCAGGCCAAGAAGAGGATGGCGAGGCTGATACAGGGGATCATACAAGAGAAGAGGAGGCGGCGCCTGAGGGCCCTCGACGGCAGCGCACCCCCGCGCGACGCCATCGACGTGCTCATCAGCGGCGGCAGCGACGAGCTCACCGACGAGCTCATCTCCGACAACATGATCGACCTCATGATCCCCGCCGAGGACTCTGTGCCCGTGCTTATCACGCTCGCCGTCAAGTATCTCAGCGAGTGCCCTCTCGCTCTCCAGCAACTGGAGGTAAGTGGTGTCCGGCCGTGAGTGCGCATTATGCCTAGTGCTTACCACTTACACTGGCATTTGTATTCCATTTGCTTACCACTGCACTTACTAGAATTGTGCATTCCTACCTTTTTAAGAGATTTCCACGCAGAATTTTCGAAATTTGTCAAAGCCTTATTTATGCGCAGAAGTCAGCAATATAATAGTGCAAGGGTTGTGTTGTGCCACAACCGTGGTCCATGCAGGCCTTTCCTGTTGTGCATATTAAGCATGGTTAAGGTCAGATACATACATGTCTTGTGGAGCAGATCGCCTCGCTCCACAGTAGGCCCTGCACCTGTGTACCCCGTGATGTGCCATCTGCTTAATTGGTCGATAGATAGTCATGTTGTTGTGCATTTAATCACATCAGTCAGACGTAGTCATGCCACCTAATTCTTGTTACCATGCTTCTGGCACTGCTTTGTATGCTGACGAGGCTAATTCGTCCGGTTAGTGCATTTGATGGTGATATGTGCCTAAACATGTTCAGATGCATGTACCACCGGCTCAGCTGGACAAAATAGGTCCTTATTTTTCCAAGATTGGACATTCTGTTTTCCTATGGAAATAAGAGGGTAAAGTTTCTGCTGGCTTGAAAACATGTCCCTTACTGCGACTGAACCCAGGCAAGCAGAGCAGTACAGTACTAAGAAAGTACTCTTCTGTTCAGTTTTGATGCCACGTGAAACAATGAAAAACTCATTGAAGCCTCTGCTTGCCGTTTACTGTTAGAGAACATGCCTGTCTGTTTTGATTTTTTCCTCTTCAGAAAAACAAGAGGAACTATTGCTTGCTTCAGCAGTCGCTTATTTGCTGCAATAAATTTACCAACCAAATTGCAATGGCCAGGAGGAGAACATGCAGCTCAAGAGGCAGAAAACCGACATGGGCAAGACCTTGCAGTGGACGGACTACATGTCATTGTCGTTCACACAACACGTAAGCATGAACAATCAATTCCTATGTCATCACAGATCATGGACTTTAGGATCTGTGCATTTTCTTCCTTCTATACCAATCAAGCAAACCTCATGGATAAAAAAAATGCATTTTGGTCGGATCATATCGACATATCGTATTCTAGGTGATAACGGAAACACTGCGTATGGGCAACATCATCAACGGGATCATGCGCAAGGCAGTACGGGACGTGGAGGTGAAGGGGCACCTCATCCCCAAAGGCTGGTGCGTGTTCGTGTACTTCCGTTCGGTCCACCTCGATGACAAGATCTACGACGAGCCCTACAGGTTCAATCCATGGAGGTGGAAGGTAAGATGGAGCCCCCACATCTGGTAGAGATGTTCATCCGATTGCTACCACTTTAGGTAACACCAGCATTAGAGGGATCTGATGGGTGGGGCTTGTGGGTCTCCTAACATGTGGGTTTACTCCTGTATGGGTAATCAGGACTGATTGCCTTGCACTAGCACCTAGGCTGCGTACTATGGCAGGCAACTGATTAACAGAAACCCTTTAGTGTAAAATCTTGCAATCTTGCTGCCTGCTATTAAGCTCAAGTTTGTGTCAATCTTTGAAAATGGCCACACTGGATATTTACTATTGGAAACAACGACTGGCTACTTGGTTCTTAAGCATTTCTTGGAACAAATGGCCATGCACAACGCATTCTCTCCCACGATTCCTTAAGGTCTCAAATGCTGTGTGATAGTAGATGATTGTAAACAGATGATTGCTGACGATAATGAATGCTGTGGGGCAGCTTGTGTGAAGCTTACTGCTTACAGCGATCGCGATTTGATTTGGAAACCTAATAATGCATTCATTTGGTGAACCATTTGATGGTGAACAGGAGAAGGACACGAGCACCAGCAGCTTCACTCCTTTCGGCGGTGGGCAGAGGCTGTGCCCAGGACTGGATCTGGCCAGGCTGGAAGCTTCCATCTTTCTGCATCACCTGGTCACCAGCTTCAGGTATGGATCAAGATCGATCTCATCAGCCGTCCATATATATACCCATAGTCCGTTAGCATTTTGTTTGTGTGTTTTCTACTATGATCCTTCAGTTCTGCCTATCATTTGATCCTTCAATCTTCTGCGGAGTTCAATTCCCGCGGAAATTGGACTTGGCCTAGCCGATTGATCTCGCATGTTAACCGAGCTCACATTTTTCAAAACCATGGGGAGAGGAGGAAAGAAAGGAAATCTATGATTCCATTTCCATCGTCGCCAAATTATGAATTGAGAAGTAGCCTGTAGGATGGAGTCTCCAATAATTGGCTTGGATCATCAATCCTTTGGTGGCAGTAGAGTGAGATGGGAGACCTAGCTAGGGAGGTCCAATCCAAGCCCAGGAAGGGGACCCCTAGCCATAGAGGTGGGGCCACACGTGCGCCATGGCCCACTTTCATACGTACGGCCTCCAAACCTAGGGCCAGCCGGGCGGCGCGCCTACACTGCCGTGCCTGTGAATGGACACTGGCCGCCGCACGCGTGCGGGAGCGAGAGGCCGCAGGGCCGGTGGGCGGTGGCGTACACGCAGCGAGAGGCCGCACGTGTGTACCAAGGCAGCGGCAGCAGCGTTTGCTTGTTCTGACCTCTGTAGTAGGGCGCGGCGGGGAGCCAGGGATGCACTGGATTGGCGGAGAGCTGTGGCCGCGTAGCGCAGCACGTATCGGGGGCACTCGCGTGCTGCTACAGCGCCAGCAGCCGCACGTGTGACGTGTCGGCCCTGCACGCCTCAGTCCTCGTTGCCCGCAGCGCAGGCAGGCTTTTGCTATGGCGTTACTGTACTGTGGCGCTGAGATTTAGGTACACGGTACACCTGGTCTGTATATATGGTACGTGGATCCATGAAAATGCTCCTTTTTCCTTTGTTTGTCTATTGTCTTCCTGCCCGGCTTTGAATTAAAAAGCATCTCAAGCATAGCTCATGCATTAAATTTGAGGGCCGAGCGAGCTTAAACCCGTGCTCTAGCAAGGCCTCTGCTCAAACCCCTGTTCTTCGTTTAGCCATTTCCACTCGCATGGGAGCCATCTTTTGCTCTCGTTCCGCCAGATTTAATGCATGTCACCGCCCTTGCACCGTCGTCGCAGTGGTCTTCGCTAGGCTTACCCAGGGTGTCCATCCAATCCCGTCCATCTAATGTTCCAACTACGCATTTTATCTTTCTGTCTACAGTGCTGCACAGTGTATGAGCGCTTTTTTAGGCTCTATGGTGAACACGGCCTAGCTGGTGACATTATCGGTTCGTCTATATTTAAAACTTTATTTCTATGTCTACAGTACGCAACCAGCGTTTTGCACAACATCCTAACCTCATTTGTCGACTGGTTGCCGCTCATCCTTCTTGTGCTCTTAAGCCGCTGCGACAACCTCTTGCTCTTCATGCCTATGTAGTCGCACTGCTGAGATGCTAAGACCATCTCCAGCGGATTGCCTATCACTATTCCAACCATCTCCATCTCTGACTACAGTAGCGCTACAGTGTCGCTTTGTACTATATGCAACCTGTTTGGACAACCAGTTGGAAATGGTCTAAAAAGAGGGAATTTGGAGATGAGGAGGAAGCGGAGGATGCTGTTGATGAGACCGCCACCCGGGCAGAGGTAGTGCTTGCTGGATATGTGGGGAAGGGAGAAAGGAAAATATATAAAAAAAAGAAGAAAAAGGAAAAAAGGTTGAGCCACCGTGTGAGCCCAAAATGTCATAGGAAAAATGAGGGCTGTTGGTGGGGTTGGAAGACAAATCTAGAACCTCAGAAAGTAGGGGCAGCCCCAAATAAATCCTAAATACCTACCAATAAGCTAGTGCTAGAAATGCTTTTATATATAGGATAAACTGGCTTGTAATAAGACTATAAGAGAGGATGAGTCAAGCAAGCTAAATTGGCAGCGGAGAGGATGAGAGCGAAGGCGGTGGTGTGGGCACAATGGGTGTGATGATTCGTCCAGATGGGCTCTACCCGGGCACCCGGTCGACCAGTTGGATATCCAGATCGATCGACCGGTGACATGCTTTGTGCCTGGTCCGGCCGGGTCCGTGATCGAGCCGAATCTCAGCGAATGGAATAAAAAAAATGCGTCTTGCCAGTTTGCACTTTGACCAATCAGTCAAGTGCGCCTGCGGCTCGACGTGCCAGGGACGCAGGGTGTGGTATGGCCGCTGTCGATCGAGGAGCAGCATATATAAACCTATGCGTATATACTCCATTTATTTATATATAAGGATATGGTCACATATACTCCAGTTTAAAATGCATACAAGTTTTAATTACAAGGGTTTATAAGTACTACTGTGCCGGCTGGTCATTAGTTAGTGGACGTTTAAGATCAACAGCTCCAAATCTCCCAACGGCTGTGGGAAAATTCACATCACAGATTCACAGTACGTATATGCTACCAGTGATAAGGAGGATGCAAATTAAAGCAGCCTGCCCAGGTCGTTCACTCGTTCTCATGGGGATCATCAGTCATCGCGCACGCATGGCACATCTCGCTCGTGTTGTTGTTCGTTGCCGCTAGCTTGGCGATCCATGGCATTGAATTGACACCGTATCTCTCATCTGCTGACGCTCTTGTAGGTGGGTGGCGGAGGAGGACCACATCGTCAACTTCCCAACCGTGCGGCTGAAGCGAGGCATGCCCATCAGGGTCACCAGCAAAGACTAGCCTGGTGCCCATCAGCAGCCAGCAGTTTTTACACAAGCACTATATATACTCAAACTCACTCTATCATATATATATATAGGCTCGTAGCAAATTAGCAACGATCGATGAAGGACCGTACGTACCCCGGCTTTGAAGACTAATGCAATGGCGATATACTGCAAGATGAGCCGAGAAGGAAGGCACATCTATCTACCGACGCACTGGTGATCGGCCCCGGCCGGCAAATCGTGTTGCTGCTCCACATTGCTATACATGCATTGGGTGTTTTGGTGTGGAGGTGTACAGAAGAGAGAGAAGAGGAGGTAGGTATGTAGATTGATCGACAAGCAAGTACTAAGCGTAGTATTAGTGTAGTATTATTATGTATACTAGGCATGCATGGCCCCTATCATGGTCATGGATGTAGGCCTTTGATGGTATGGTGTATTGGTGTTATATATGAGTACTATATATATGTCACAAGGGATTTGGATCTGGGATGGTCCACAATGGACAGCTAAAATGAAATGTGTCAAAGGTTAAATTGTGGATTATTATTGTGCCCAAGGAATGAGCCCTAGGCTATGCTGCAAGGACTTTGTCCATTGGAAAGCTGGCTGGGTTTCTGTCTCTGGGATGACGGTGGTGGTGGGCATCGGCTCTGCATGCTTCTGCGTTGCTTTGGGCAGCATATAGGGCCTAGAGGGCGAGAGAGGTCCAAGCAGAACATGACGGGAATGGATTGATGGATGGATGGAGAGCGACCGTGCCGTCTATAATATAAAAATGATACTGTAACGATATTGTAGATAAAATGGAGTTTAAAATAAATGATGAGGATAGACAATCTGATAGGCTCAGTTTTGTGTGATATATTGCTTCCTGATCCTGTCCCTGCTATCTTCTGCATGCTGCAGCTGCGGAAAAAAAAAGACGGGTGCTGTCCCTCAAGTGAGGAAAGGGTAAATGCACTGGATCCTTTTTGAGACGCTTTCATGAGGCAGGCCGGTGGTGTAGAGATTGAACGCCAACTAGGAGGGGACGGGACCTTCATGCTCAAGTTGCCAGCCATTAGCAGCGGCTAATTAATCCACCTTTCCAAGATGCAGAATGACGGACTGGATGAGAGATGAACGCAAGAGCTCTGTTGACTGTTGGCTTCTGACGAGTGTGTGCCTGCCATAGTTGGCGTGCATATTATCAGCATATGCGTGTTCTCATGCTATTATTGGAATCTTCTTGTTCTCCCCTCAATCCCTCTTCACGACGATTACGTCCTTTTGGCAAGATGGCAATGACGCTGGTCCAAGATCCAACAATGGCTGCAGCCTGCAGCTACAATCAAACGCGATATCTGGCCCGGACATCCCCAGCGACCCAGTGAGTGAGACCGATGACAACAGCTTTTGGGAACACCAGACCAGACTACCAGAGGCAGAGCACGCCCGCACGCTTGGGTGGCATCATGGTCCAGCCACATGTGGGCGTGTTTGCCCTTTGCTCTGCACTAAACGTGTGTTGGCTAGGCTCTCGTTTCGGGAGCAGTCCAAAGACGGCTATAGAAAAATGGATATAGATACTCTCAAAACATTAACAATACTATTCTGTAAATTTGGTAGGAGTGATGCGTCGACGTGGTCGTCAGATACAGTAGCGAGAGAGCAACCAAATGTGTGCAGTATCGGGTGAACAGCAGATGGAACCTCCGTGTTTACACTTCCCACCTTTCAGGTTTACATTATTGTATACACTGAAGGACACGACAGTAAGCCAAAAGCTTGTGTTGCATGTCTAGCAGATCAAAGAATAAAAACGATTTTAGGTTAGTCCAGCATGTAAAGAATAGTATATCATATTCAATGACCGCATAAACAAGTCCTGAGTTTACCCAAGCAAGTGTATATACTCCCTCCATCCTAAATTGTAAAAATTTGATTCTCTTTTGTCCGTTCACATTGATATAGATGATATAAATCTAAACTCATATTGAACACACATAGAATAATAGATTAATATATTAGACAATAAACAATTGTCTACCAATAATTAAGGACAAAACTAAGACAGGTAAGGAAGATTCAAGACCGCATACAGAGTATGGGAGACAACAAATAAGCTATATCTAACAACAAACAATTGCGACAAGCTCACCTAATAGCCTTTACATTAAGTTCTTTTAAAACAATATCTTCAGAATCAACCGATCTCTAGCCTATCTAAAAGATCAGCTCATTCGAAGTAGCCAAACAGTTGTGGAAACGCTTTTGGACTCACTAGAGGTGTCGCAAGGCTCTCTCAATAAAGGATTTCCAGCTATAGCAAGAACGATGTAAACAAATGGTATCATCCGAATAACAATAGATGGGATAAGATTTACGCAATCATGCAAGTGATTCTTAAATAACCAACCATTGAACGAGTTTCCTCTTCATTCAAACTAAATTCAGTTTTAAGCTAACACGGCAGATATCTCTAATTGACAGATGTATTAGATGCGAGACAGCAGCGACGAACACAAATCCATCTCCTGCCACCTCCTTGCTTACCACTTGCTATAGGTTAGTACTTGTAGTACAGCAAAAGCTGGCGAGAAGCTGAAGACCGTACTAAGCAAGATGTGGATATGTCGATAGCAAGCACCACAAGGGAACCACATGCCTTAAACGCAGCTATTAATTTCAGACTGAATTCCTGGGCTGAACATTGAATTGTGCTGCAACGAGGTAAAAAAAAAACAAAAACAAAGGCGGCAGATATGAGACAAGAGCTTCTGTCCTTCTGAACTGGGAACTATAGCTGACAAGGACATTTCTTAGATATTGTGAACTTAAGTCAGTAATATTATACCCGGAAGATGCATTTCTAAAGCATCCTATGCTTGGGCAGACAGCAAATCACACGACCTGCTCTATGACAGTCCAGCAGGAAGCACGTTCATGGATCATGAGTCATGACCACAAGTCCACAAAATATTTCAGCGAAAAAACAAAGAACTTGATAATATCTTCATAGAAGATGTGGCTATAACACACCCTCCTTGCTACCAGATAGCTTACAAGTTATTCTACTATCCTAAGACTATCTCCAACGGCTTCGTCATCTCCCATTCCTCATTTTAAACTCCACTCTGTAAACAGAACGGTGCCAAACAGTGACAGAATCCTCGTAACCGTTAGAGTTGGCCTAACAAGGGCCGCATGACCTTGCAGCTTGACTACCAGGAAAGGGAGAAACCTTAGTGAACCAGAAGAATCCATCTGAAATCTAACGAACACGATATTGAAAGAAAAGGAATATTGAAAACAGAAGAATCCGTCTGAAATCTGACAAACACAACATTGAAAGAAAAGGAGTACTAAAACAAACACTAAAATAAAAAAAGGGTGGAAAACCTGTGGATCAAAGATGATCCATTTTTCAAAACTACACGGTATGTTATAATGATCGCCATTGTTCTGGCAGCCAAAACGATGAGTTAAAAAAGGCACAAAAAAGATGATCACTATTATGGATGGATGGTTAGGGGGTGATGTAGACTTTTTCCTGAATGAGCCGATTATGAGTAATGCTGTCAATCTGAAAACTAACGAAATTGCAAGCATCATACGATGCCGTATTTCTAGTATTGAGACAGGTCAATAAATATCCAAGAGTATATGAATCCATCTTTACCAAATACTACTCAAAATATTCAGTGAGCCAAAACAACACATCCATCCACAAACAAAGGTAAATCACTAATCTTAGTAGGAACTAAGCATTTGAATGTCAACTCCATGTTCGACCACCCCCATACCCCCTATATCTATCACGGTAACCTGCAAAAAATGTGAAACTCATTCAGAATGACCAATGAATCAGCACCGCTTCAGGAATAACAGACCTTCATTTGGCAAAACTAAAAATAGACCGATCCAATAGCAAACATACCTGAAGAAGGGGGTGGCGCGCCTCGACCCATAGCAGCTAATTCAGAGCTGACCTTTTGTCCAGCTTCTTCCAGAATATTGATAAGTTCCTTGGCAAATCTGGCATTAGCTGCAGTGAAAAAGGTGTAAGCTGTTCCTTTTGCACCAGCTCTACCAGTTCGACCAATGCGATGAACATAATCCTCAAGCGACCCCGGAAAGTCATAGTTAATGACATATTTCACATCCTTGACATCTGTTTCCCATGGGCAATGTGTATCAGTTTTCCCAGAAAACATCACATGTATCACATCTGAAAGTTTTGCATACCTAAGCCTCGAGCAGCAACATCAGTGGCTGTCATAATAGGACTTTTCCCCGACTTAAATTCAGAAAGGACCCAATCCCGCTCTGCCTGGCTCTTGTCGCCATGAATAGACAAAGCAGGCCAACCATCCATTCGAAGCTGTCTAGTAATCTGATCGCATCCCTTCTTGGTGTCCATAAATATTAAAATTCGACTGCCATCCATTATATCCTCCAGTAGATTAACCAGCCTTGTACACATCAAATTATCGTTAAGACATTGTCTCGATGATGTGTGTGAAATGGAAAAAAGATATAGAAGTCCTACTTGTTATACTTCTGACTCTCAGATAATATGTCTACATGCTGAACAATGGCATGATTAGCCTTCAAATCTTCAGAACCAATAGTAACCTGCATAATTAAATTCATCAGTGTTGGAATGCAGTAGAATTGGAAAGATGCATCACAAAATGTTGGGTGGGCTACAGTATGTACCTTGTATGGGTCAAAAAGGAAATTCCTTGCTAGCTGCTCAACTTCCTTTGGCCAGGTAGCACTCCAGTAAAGTGTTTGGCGATCTGGACGAATCTGAAATAACAGATAACATTTTGGCATCATGTAAAACAAAATTCATTTTTCGTTTTCCATAGATCAATCAACGTACTTGACATCTCAATATATCTGCTACATTCATCCAGAAAGTGACAAAACTGGAGACACCGAAACATACAACATAAATACCACACTGAATTACATGTAAATTCAACAAAGATGGGGGAACCATTATGAAATGCAACATTTCATGTAGCAGCAACAGAAAGAGGTATACCTGAGAAACAATTTTCTTAATCTGAGGTTCAAAGCCCATGTCTAGCATCCGGTCTGCTTCATCTAAAACAAGATATGTGACCCTTCGCAAGTTTGTATGATGTGATTCTATCATATCAATTAATCGTCCTGGTGTGGCTATAACAATTTCAACACCTGGCATTGAAAAAAACATAGCACACAAATAATATAACCCAGGTAATGCTTACATCATCCATGCAGTTAATGAGATTTCCTGAATTGTGATGTACTCACATAAGAAACCACAAGCAAATAGTCAGCTACAGAGGGAGGGAGGTAGAACCTTTTTGAAGATCACGGACTTGTGGACCTTTTGGCACACCACCATATATGCAAGTACTTTTTATCTTTGACGATGCACCAAACTTGGTTGCCTCTTGCTGTATCTGAACAGCAAGCTCACGCGTAGGAGCTAACACCAAAACGATTGGACCATCACCAGGAGCTTCAACAACAAGAGATTTGTATGTTTGAGAATGTTGGACAGGATGTTCCCAAAAGATGATTCAGAAGGAAAAGCATCAGCGCAGCATATTCTCACCAAGGATAGGCTGAGCATTCACATGAACAATGGCAGGTAAAAGGTAAGCAAGAGTTTTCCCTGATCCTGTCTCTGCAACGCCAATAAGGTCACGACCCCTCAGTGCCATTGGCCAACCTTGTGATTGGATAGGAGTAGGTTCCACAAAACCAGCTTTTTTTATTTCTTGCAACACATATTCTGAAAAAAAAAAGAAAAAAAAAATGAAACCACGAAGGTCAACCTTCAAAGCTATAGATATGCAAAAATGAAGGTCTCATAGCAGAAATGTGTATTGACTGCAAATGCAAACGCAAACACAGCACTGCCTGATCTAAAGGATTCTATCATGGACAATTGATGCTTACATCTTAAGTAAGGGAATTACTATTGATAAGGCGATTCATAC
Source organism: Paspalum vaginatum (assembly GCA_030272315.1). Taxonomy (NCBI): domain Eukaryota; kingdom Viridiplantae; phylum Streptophyta; class Magnoliopsida; order Poales; family Poaceae; genus Paspalum; species Paspalum vaginatum. Next base: position 1,937,579 of record CM059014.1, on the reverse strand, counting down.
AAGACAATCGGCACTTTCTAAGCACCAGCTAGTTAAAACACCATGAATGGCTCATATTTAGTATGAGCTAGGCTCCCCATTTGTACAGAATCCAGTTCAGGTGCTTCCTCAGCTTAAGTCAGAATGCTTTGAGAAATGTGTGTTCTTAACTCGTTAGAACAACAGGATCTAATAAACAAGGGATCCTAGCAGTGTTATCAAGTCGTCCGACTAATCGCGATTAATCACGATTAGTCGTCCTGATCGTTTTTCCAACACCGATTAGGGGGTTCGATAAGGTCAGACCGATTAGTTGTCTAGTCGTCCGACTAGTCGTCCGATCAGGCCGATTAGTCGTCCGATCAGGCAGGAAAAACGATTAGTTGTACCTTTGAGCTGGGCTGAAATTGGCGCAGCCCACACCCGCCACTTTCCTTTTCCGACCCATTTGCCCATGGAGCGGCCGGCTCAAACCGGCAACAGCCGGTCTCCACCAAACCCTAACCTCTCTTTCTTTTCTCTCCTCTCCCTCTCACTCCGGTGGCGGCGGCCACCCGAGCGCGACGCGCGGTGGTGCGGCCGGCCATCGGTGCGAGACGCCCGCAGCGGCGCAGCACAGGGATGGCGCGGCCCGCCCTCGGCGCATCAGTGAGTGGGTGCCGACGGCATGGCGTGACACGGCCCCGCATGCAGCGGCAGCGGCCTGCGCACATGGCCTCAAGGCTGCAGCTCAGCCCGCCGGCGCCGGAGATGAGCTCCTCCTCCGAGAAGGTTAGTGTTGTGCTGCATTTTCTTCCGGTTTCTCTCTGCTGCTCCGCTCTACCCCTACTCTATTTTGGTGCTTCTCTACCTCTACTTCTCTAGCTCCATATCTGCAGACCTGCAGTGCAGCTGCTTTACCACTAGTCTACAAAAGATGGCTAAAGATCGAAAGAGGAAGACTAAATCCTCTTACCTAGGATGGAAATATGAGTCCTGGCATATCGATCCTGGTATTTTATACAGGACAACTATACAAACGACTAGGGTCGACTAGGGACGACTAATCGAGCCTGATCGACGACTAATCGCGACTAATCGCTTATCGAGACTTTGTCGATTAGGTTCGACTAGACGATTTAAAAACATTAATCCGTTCTCAGTATGTCAACAAAAGTATGCCTCTAACAGAGCCATTATTGTTCATTTTCAATATTTTGTCTCAAAAAGATCATCTGCTTTCATCTAAAGCAAATCTAGAATTCTAAATCATCGATCTCTATTCTCTACAATGGCCCACACAGCACCAATCAGAAACAAAATAACCACAGGGACCCACTGGTAGACCAATACATATATGAATACACCAAGTCAATAACCAATGCATTTGCCTCTAAGACATTGAATTTGAGCTTAAAGGGAAAGGGGCTTTTCTGTTGCCTCTAATGCATTTGCCTCTAACTCATGTGGTAGTTTAGTGTCACTGATGCTTCCATTGTTCAACTACAATTGGTACAACACAGAAGTCCAATGAAGCATAGGACGAATCGCATCCCCTGCTGATTCACCAAATTCGGGTAGAGCTGCAAACGGCAACAGCATAATCGTACCTGGGAAGCCGATGTCACGGAACTCGCGCACGGGCTTGGGCACGTCCCTGCCCTCTACGGTGATCTCCCGGCGGCGGCGGTACGCGTCCACCTCGTCCTCGGTCATGCCGGCCACCGCGGGCGACTCTACGTAGAAGTTCTTCTCGAAGCGCGGCAGCCCATCCAGGTCCGCCGCGGCAGAAGCATCGGATTTACTCGGCGTCGCGAACGCCCTCGACCCGCCCCCGAACGCCCCCTCGCTGGAAAACAAGCGGGGACACAATCAGCTCGCTACGGCTGATGGCCAGGGCTTAGGGTTTAGAGCCCGGGCGGGGAAGGGGGTGGCTAGTTACCTGCGGCGGTCGCGGTAGGAGCCCGGGTCCGCGGCGCGGCCGTCGAAGCGGCTCATGGCGGCGGTCGCCGGCGAACGGCTAGGGTTTAAGCGCGGGAGGGCGCGCCGCAGGATTGAGATTGGAAAGCCCGCGACCGCGAGGGCGTCGTGCCGGTGGGGCTCGGTTCGTGCCCGTGGCGTGCGTGCTCTCGTTCCGAAGATTCTAGAAGGCGAAGCAACGATGGAGGTCCTCGGAGGCGGTGAAATGGTGAACCCCCGAATTGACGCGAGCCTAATCGAAGGCGGCGGCCGGATGAGCTCGGCTCGAGCGGCGGCCACATGTCACAAATACGCCATCGTGCTTGTTAAACGTATTCCTCTTTGGTACGTTTCGCACGGGTTCGGCTGCCTGCTTGCCACGGAGAAAAGCGAGGGGGGAAAAAAAAAATCTTCGCCCGCTGTGTTATCCATCCTGTATTCTTGCGACGCCGGCGCCAGCGGGAGTAGCGATGGCCACCGGCACCGCGGCGGCGACCATGACCATGGCGACGACGCACCACCATCTCGCCCGCCCACGCCTCCGCGTCTGCGCCGCCTGGGACATGAACCCGGGCGCCGCCACCGTGGCCATGCCCTCCAAGGCCAAGGCGAAGCCGCCGCCGCCGCCGACTACCCCGGCCCGCCCGCCTCCTGCGACCCAGGCCGACCTCTTCGCGCGCTCCAGCGAGGGCCAAGGTACGGTCTCCCGTCCTCAACATGCGCTCGATGGTTTGCGTGTCCGCCTGGAGCTTTTCCGCTCTCTGACGCCTGCTGATGCAGTAAGAGGATTCCGAAACTGATGAGCGCATTGCTAAATGCTATTGCATAGAGCTAATGACCTACAGTTGGCTGATTTTTTTATTCTAAGAAGCGCTATGATAGCAGAAATCGGTGTACATGTGTGAAACAACAAAGGGATAGCCCGTAGCTGTGCTGTAAGCACATGCCTTTATCCACAAACTCCTAGCGATTGGGTAATCTGGTAGTAAAAAATTATGGTCAGAATTTTCATCCCCCCACCCCACCAGTCAGGGAGTCAGGGAAGTTTTGCTGGCCAATTCCTTCTCAGTGATGGCTGGTTAGCACTTAGCATTCCATATATCCTGGATACGGGTATTTACTATGTACTCCAACTAATCAGTTTATAGAGTGATGTGTAGTGTAGGTACTGCCCTGTCTGGTTCAAGGCCCCAAATAAACCTCATGTCTTTAGCGTTTGAAAATCTTATCTGCCACTCCCCTCACGAAACAGTGTACTAATTATTAGCCTTGGTTGGTTAGTGTGTGAGTAATCCCGTGCGCGTTTTGCAGGCTACCTCAGTGGCATGTGCCTTGTAATTGTCAAGTTTTTCTTCTAAATACAAAGATATGCAGCTCTTCTGCGTATTCACAAAAAAAAAAAAAGATCTCTTCCTTAAGTTTGTTTGTACAGGGGGAGTAAAGAATAGCACATATATGGGCTTTGAGAAATGGTGGCTGCCGCCGCCACCAGAGGTGAAGAAACCCCGGTCGCTCTACAGCGCGGCATCACTTGCTTACCTGGGAGACTGCATATATGAAGTGAGCATCAAGCTGACCACGCTCAAACTGGTTACTGTTACCGTGTTTTTAAATATATAGAGGTGTACTAGTTGTCAAGCCTTGCTTGCTGTAGGAATATCTGATTCTTTCTCTTTCTGTATACAGCTTTATGCCCGGAGGCACTTCTTCTTTCCACCTCTGAGCATCAATGAGTACAACAAACGTGTGATGGATGTTGTCAAGTGTGAGTCACAGGTCTGGGATTCCCTCTCCTTTTTATTGCCCAAAAGTCCACATATATACGTAAATATGATGTGATGTAAAAGTAGAATCAATGTTTTGCTAATGCTAAGCATTTGTATAGCGGGTTTTTGGTATATCTCCTTTCCTATACACTACCTCCATTCCTTTATGTTTGACGTCAGGACAAGATGGTTAATTCACTTTTGTGTAAAAGAAAATGGAGGGAGTATGTTGTTTCACTTACAAACTTGTGGCTATATGGTTAGACTTCTATGATTCCGAAAACAAATAATCCCATTTGTTGTTTCCCAGTACAACTTTCTAAAATATAGCATGTTTTGTGTAATGATGTGTTGTTCAGGAACCTTGCCACTATAACAGTCTTTTTCTCCATTCTTTAGGACCTTTTATTGAACAAGCTTCTTGGAGAGGATTTTCTGACTCAAGAAGAAAGGTGAAGCAAAAAATGCTAATCTTATACAGTTTATGCAGCACTATCTTCAATATAATTTAGGGAAATGTTTTTGTTGTTGTAATCTTAACATGCACAACTGCAGTTATACAGAATGTTTGCGCTTTACAATTGGCAACACAAACATTGTTATTTGCAAGTTCCATTTGTGATTTTGGGAAAATGTTGCATCTCTTGATTCTCTTCACATTATCAACCCTGTCCAGCGCCTATTCGATAATAAACCTTCAAGACATTAAGATAAGATACATGGTTAATCAAATTTTGTAGGGACATACTTCGTTGGGGGAGGAATATTGTTAGCAGCAAAACTCGCACCAGAAAGCGTGCAGGAATTGCAGTCTACAATCGGGCATCTTCACTAGAAACACTGGTGGGCGACACACTACAACTATTTACTATCATACTGTGTATTCTTTTATTCATAGCTGTAGTTTGTGTTCTACTCCCTAGTAGCAAGGAGTAAAGGACTAACCCTCTCGTTTCCTCCTAGATTGGATATCTCTACCTCACAAATTTCAAACGGCTGGAGCAACTGATGTTTCAATTAGGTTTCACAAGTGGTGCTTCTTCACAACACATTGCAGATGAGCTCCGCTCGAGTCTCCAGTAAAGCATCTTTGATCGATACTAGTATTTTCAAAATGCTTTAAAAGGAGCTGCTCTTACTAATGGATGGTCTTTGGCAGGAAAACAACCCCCACTTCCGCCCAGTCTCAGCAACCTTCAACACTGTGAAAGTTTCTGAGGCATAGCTTGGTATCACACTCTCTTATAGCCCAGCACCCGACACGGGGCTGCATGGCTTCTGGCATATACAGACCCAGTAGTGAGACCAAAAGCAAATGGTTGGCAAACGATATTATGTTCATCAGCATGATTCCGCTGTGCCGATGGAGCCACATTGATGGACACATTACACATACATCAGAGAGACCATGCCGGAAACAGAGATAAAGTGTTGGGGAGGAACTGGGGCTTGTGACTAGGATAGTTTGCTACTCCAAAGAAGGTCCAGTGTGGGGAGATCAGTTTCTGGTGAATGGCAAATAGAATTGGGCCTTGTACTCGGCCTAAATTCTTGTAGGAAACGATCAGCTTCGTGCTTCTATTCACGCCTTGTCCTAATTTCTCGGCAAGGTTAAGTTGTGAGTGTTGGGACAATGTGCTTCTATTCAGTCTGGGTAGTACGGCGGTTTCACTTTTATGCTATGCCTGGTTGAATGCCGTGTGGCCCTAATGTATGATCGGGCCAGATTCATCACGCGTTGAAGCCTGGAAGGCAGGCCTCGGTTTTGATCCAAAGCTTGTACGTTTGGATTGTTCTCTCTCCGTCCCGTTCTAATTCATAGACTGTTTGATTTGTTTGGCACAACATTTTTATTCAAAAAAATTTTTATTTTTATTTTTATTTAGTCTAGCAATATAATGTATTTTAACTATGATTCTATTTTCTTTATATTTCATAAGTTTTTTTAATAATGCGAGTTAGTTAAACTTGGTGTAAAAAAACTGAGCAACGCTGTAGGACTAGAAAAGGCTCTCTCTTTCATCGCGTAGGAAGCAGTAGAAATTTTTCGTCGGAAATGCTGGAAAAGCTGTCTTTTCGAGGAATCAGAAAATGAGATTCGACTTCGACCCGATGGAAAACTTTCCTACGGTGGCTTGTGGCTGTCCGGCTATCTCAACATGCTTTCGTCTGCGCATCAAAGAGCCATCAGTAAGCCTTTTTTTTTCTCTCTCCATCGTGCCTCCACCCTCCAAAGGTGTGGTAGTCTTGAACAACATATGGATAAGCTATATGGACATGGATCCCACATATATAATTATGTATGCTTTCTAACTAATCGATCGCATTATAAGCGATAATATGTATCGAAATTATTTTGTTTTTATGATTCCCATCGTACTGGAGGGGCCGGCGTTCCTAACACAATTTTTTATTCATTTCCTATGTTTTGCTATCACGTCTATGCCGTATTTCTTCAGGTTTTTTCATATTCCTTTGTTTTCTCTTCCTACGTACCAAATCTATATAACCTATATAAACGCAATCCGCTGTGTATTTCTCTCAACATGTAAACTATCCACATCACCATCCACTAAGATCTTTTATTAATGTCATTAATCGATTTTCTGTGACTAATACAATTCATGCATACGAGCTATTAGAGAAGTGAGTATGTTCAATCATTTAATAGCTGATACATTTCAACCATGATAAATATGTTATAAGTTATAAGTACAATGTTTTTAAAATATTATTATGTAATTATACAAATATAACCATCTTCCAATCTCACTCTAAATTAATTTCATAAGTCCCGCAGCAACGCGTGGGGTATCATTTAGTAAGCAGTAGTATATGCTCTAACAAGTATTGCAAAAAATTATATAAATAGGTTAACTTAATAGAAAGAAACATAGGATTTGTGATTTTTTATGCGTTTCAAAGGAATCCAGCGAGCGAGTTCTGGCTCGGCTTTCACTCTCCTGTGGAGGAGGAGAGGATCGTCCTTGACCTGCTGGACTGCTGTACAGGCAGTGAAGGCGCGGGCCGCGCGTCATCCGCAAGCACAAACCACGCCACCACCTCACCCTCACCTCCTCGTTCCCGAGAAAGAGAAGAGCGGGCAGCCGACCCAATGGCCACCCCTGCCGCTCGATGCTTTTAAAACGCGACGCCTCCCACGAAAAGAAAAAATAAAAAAAACGCAGCGCGAGCAGAAATCGCCGCACGCCCGGCGGGGGATGACGCGCGCGCGCCGCCGATGACCGCACCGCCGCAGACGCTAGCGCTCGCGGGGCTGCTCCTCCTCTACTTCCTCCTCGCCGCGGCAGCGCTGTACCTCCGCGTCCGCTGGCGCAGGCCCCAGCAGGAGCAGCGGCCGCGCGTCCCGCCGCCGCCGGCGCCCGAGCTCGCCGAGGCGGCGGCGGCGGCGCCGCTCGAGCCGCCCGCCGCGGGGGCGGGGGAGGAGGTCGCGGCGGCCGGGGGCGGCGGGGAGAGGCAGCGGCGGAGGAGGAGGGCGCGGAGGAAGCGGCAGCAGGAGGGTGGCGGGGGCGGGGACGCGGACGCGGCGGCGGCGGGGAGAGAGGGGAAGGAGGAGGAGGAGGAGGCGTTGCTGCCCCGGCGGCCGCAGTTCCCGCTCGCCTCCGTGGCTGGCGCGCTGCAGCGGCGGATCAACGCGCGCTACGACGACCTCGCGCGGGCCAGCGAGGCGCGCTGCCTCACCATCGAACAGGTACGGTGCCGGGCGCGGTGCGCGCGTGCCCTCCCGCTTGCTTCTGCCATTGCTCTGCTCTGCTTGCTTCATTGCCCTGCCCGTGTGTGCGCGTGGTAGGGTCAGCTGCAAATGTAGCCGCGCTCCTCGGTGACAAGTATATTGCTGCAATACCCGATATCGATTTCTGGAGCTGGGTTTTGCTCCCGTTGCAATATATGGATAGAATTGGTGCTCAAAATATCGATGTTCCATGCGTGCTATGCGCTTGGTGTCAAATACGATGCTTATAGAGTTTGGCCATTTCCATGGCTTAAGGTTATTTATGACTAAATAAATCAGTTAAATGGTGGGGCGTTTTACAGCGTTAAATGATGCCAAAATATATAAAAAAAGTTTGGATGGCAAAACCCAGTGCAATTTTAGTAGCATTGAACACTCGTCACTGGGGAACTGTGATACGCTACCCATCCTAAAATACTTTGAATGGATAGGATAGGTTTACCCAATATGAATATAGAGATTACTCCAACTAAGAATCTTATTTTCTAAATTATCCAGGAGTACATGTAGAGGCTGTTAGAGGCCCAATGGCACTAGACAATTCAAATTGGAGTTTCTCAATTATTACAGGCTTGGTACATTTTCTTTAAATCTACCTAGGGGCTACTTTTCTGAAAGATTACAAATTTCTCCAAAAACTTAAGAACTTACCCACAGATCAACCTTTTCAAGCTTCTGTGTTCTTGATTACTAAACTAGTACAAGAGATTACTAGAGTGTCAAAACTAAATTGTGTTTCTTTGTCGATTCTGGGGAGTAATTTTGGGAATGCTTTTGACGGCATCGGTGGCTTTGTTGTTTTTGGATGTTTATAAAAAGTAAGAAATCGACAAATGGGAACGTGCCTCACCCCTCCTCACCTCCCTTTCCCCTCCAACAGATTTCTTACAAGATAAACCTAGTTTTCTAGCCTGGACGGCGGATTCTCCGCATCAAAGATTCGCACCAAACCTTCCACCATAAGCTGCAGTTATGGAAAATTCCTCTTCTCGCTTCCTCGCTTCCGCCATGGCCCTGTTTCTTCAGCGCCGCCGCTGGAATCATGAATCAAGCAAGCCATCGATTCCACTTGGTGGCGAGAGGAAGAAGGAAAGAGAGGTGACGAGGAACAAGATGCCAGAAAAAATACCTTTCCCCCTCTCGATGCTGAGCTTTGCAATGAAACGGCGGATCAGAGATATTTATGCTGCGTTTTTCTGTGCTAAGATTACAGAAGATCTGGTTGGTAGATTCTTTTTACAGTTTCTTGGATGCTATTACCTTTGGTAGTCTTGTTTAATCTTTTGGTGATTGTGGAGCGTGTAAGATGCTTAACGGGGTGCGCCAACTTGAGTCTTTTTTGTGCAATACAAGCAAGCTAATAGAATCGGTGTTTTCTTGTTGTGACTTGGTGCGGAGTTAAGGTTCTGTCTTTTTTCCTTGGATAGTTTTCCTAAATTTACTTACCTCAAATACTTCTTATCGAGTTGATGTAGATTGAATTCTCAGCTTGCAGCATGAATAGGACAACGCTTAGCATGTAGGCGAGTTGTTTTAGAACAGTGAATTCAATATTTCTTTCATTCAGTAATGTCAGAAACGGAACATAACAGTGAATTCGAGTTGTTTTATGAGTACCACCCAGCTTTGTTAGATCATGATATGCATACTTTTCGATTAAAATTTGTTGAGTAGGCTGACTACTTTACCTAGAATCATTTCAATTTATTATTTAGTTATTTATCACCCAATTGTACTGTGGTATATGCTTAATTATTTTTTAAGGGCAAACGTGTACTGTGTTATCATTTTCATATGGCCAATCTATACACATATATAGATACTGTAGGGAGATTAAATCACTGTGACTACATGTACTCCAAAACATTACTAAATTTGAGTAAAGACTAAATTGAAGTTTTTTTTTTAATAATCTGCAGTCTGAACTGGACGCAAACTTCTAAACCTTGACCAAGTGTTACTGTGGATTGGCTTCTTTTATCATAAGCCCTGTTTCTTAAATTTGAGGTCCTACGTTCCTAAAATAGAAATGCCTACTCTTCAATGACCTAGTGCGTTGTTTATGTGAGTAAAGGGCCTGTTTGAACTTTGAATTGGGGTTCACCGTTCACCTCCTTCAGAGTTTGTTTTGGTTTCAAGTATGTGGACTAGAACTCTGGCACGGAGAACTATACATAACTCTATATTCAGTATGTTACCTCACAATCAAGTTTGTTGTAGCTGAAAATAAAATTGAAGCCAATAGTTTTGTAGCAGAAGATATTGCTTCTCCTGGCATTCTTTTAGCCCTTTATGTCCTGTCATCTGGGTGTTCTGTCATTTGTCTTTGGGTTTCAGCTAACCATTATAGGTCAGGAACACATGTATCTCAGGCACCACCCCAGGATTGATTTAGGAAAGTGTGGGGACTGCAATCCTGCAGTTCAATTCCTTAAAAAGAGAATAGAAGAAAGCTGCTATTAAAGAATCACATCACTAACTCATAATCTCTTATTGATGAAAAGCCAACTTTATAAGGGAAAAATGTCCACTATAACAGTAAGTTTTCAGTTTTGCACACTTGGTTTTGTAGGGTCACAACTAGCTTCGGTGATTTTTTTTCTCTCTCATTGGGCTCTATCTGTCGCAGAGTGTACTTACAAAGATATATTATCTCGGCCTTGCTTTTCAGGTTAATGAATTTGTTAGCTGTCTTGTAGATGCTAGAAATGAGCTGCTTCAGAGGTGTGTTGCTCTTTACATGAGGCTTACCTTCTGACATCCATTGCTCGAAATGTTTTGCAAACCCTTAACTAATTCCTATGATCTTGCCAGGTATGAGAATGTCCAAAGAAGTTTCAAAATAAAGAAGGCAATGCTATCCAACCATCGAAACTATAGGTCTTCATATGATAGCCTCTTTGAACAGGTTAGTCATTTTGAGAGAAAACAAAAATTGCCAAAGCCACTAAGCAAATGTCATTTCGATGCTTATTTTCAGCTAATCGCTCCTCTTTGTACCCTTGGGCATTTTCATAGGTACGTAGATTGGAAACCGAGCGTGATAACCTAAAGAAAGATGCCGCCATCTACAACTATCTACAAGAGCGGCTTCAGAAGTCGGTACCATACAAAATGGTATGTCACCTCTCTTCTTCTTGTAACCACATCTGCTTCCTGAGAACGACAAAGATTGTGACTGGACTGTTTACCATGGCAGATCATGGAGCTCAGTGCTATGGAGATGGAGGCCCCAGAAATGTCATTTGAGGAGCTGTTGGCTCGGGAGAAGGAGGATACTGCCTTCTGGCAGCGCAACGGAAAGCCTAGATCAACATCATCCAAGTAGGACGCAAGGTGTGACGGACGACGGCAGACTGCAACATGGTTAGCGCCCCAACATGGCAACATCATCAGTAGTCTCTCAACTCAAAAACTGAAACCGAGTTCGCTCATCGAGAGCAGCTGTACTGAATGTTGGGTGCTTGTCTGGATGTTGGGTGCTTGTCAGTTATTAAGTCCCGAGTCTCCTGACCTAAATCTGGGCAGATTAAAAAGCCCCCTCGACATGTCGTGTTCATCAGTACATTGTCCCTGGGGATCACTAGTGTCCGGCGAGATCTGCCGCTGGTGATGGTTCGCTGCTGCTGTGCCTGTGCCCAGCTTAGCGGGACATCTAATTTTTTTGCCACTTTGATGTGTTGCCACCTAACTCCCCGGAGTGGCAACGCTTAGCTGTCTCGTGCGAGAGCTAACAACTCGTGTGCGTTGTTTCTGCATTCAATCACTTTACAAGTCACACCCCAATTACCTGCACTCCACTCGTACTACAAACAAGCCCTAAACTGCGGTAATTGAGGACATCAATGTCTCCATAATTCCACCAGTCCTTGCCTCCCGGCTCCCGCCTACCCAGCTTGAATTCCCAATCTTGCGGGCTCTCAATTACGGCGGCGATGGCCACCCAAGAGCCGGCGCCGTCGCAGGGCGCGCATCCCCGGCGGCCACGCGTCCTCCTAGCGGCCTCCGGCAGCGTGGCGGCCATCAAGTTCGAGGCCCTCTGCCGCAGCGTCGCCGAGTGGGCCGACGTCCGCGCGGTGGCGACCACGTCCGCGCTGCACTTCATCGACAGGGCCTCCTTCCCCAGCGTCGTCGCGCTCCACACCGACGACGACGAGTGGTCCCGCTGGAGGCGGGTCGGCGACGAGGTCCTGCACATCGAGCTGCGCAGGTGGGCCGACGCCCTGGTCATCGCGCCGCTCTCGGCCAACACCCTCGCCAAGGTACGCAGTGCGCCCCGGTAGCTTCTCGTCAGATCTTCCTCTGAGAACTCTGTGACCTCTGCTGCTGCGTGTCAGATCGCCGGCGGGCTGTGCGACAACCTGCTGACGTGCGTGGTGCGCGCGTGGGACTACAGCAAGCCCGTCTACGTCGCGCCGGCCATGAACACTCTCATGTGGGACAACCCCTTCACGGCGCGCCACCTCGGCACCGTGCGCGAGCTAGGCGTCTCCGTCATCCCGCCGGTGACCAAGCGGCTGGCCTGCGGTGACCACGGCAACGGCGCTATGGCGGAGCCGTCCGAGATCTGCAGGACCCTGATCCTCTTCTTCGGTCCACAGCACCTTTAGTAGCACAGTTGTAGCCCTCCGTGTTCAGTTATGTTTGCTTGCTTTCTGAATGAGATGTGTGTCTTGCTTCATCTAGCAATTAATCTCAATGTTTGCAACAATGGCATCACACACGGGCATGGCAGGCTTCTCGTCTTCCATTTGCCCATACAGATCGTCAAGCACCCTGAAAATCTCATCGGCTTCAGAAGGCGGCGCGCCCCCGGCCGTGAAGGCAAACACCTTGTTCCCCACTTCAATCCAGCTCTGCCCGGGATTCTTCCTCAATCCAGCCTCCTTCGTCATCACCCTCACCCTCTTCGACTCGTCCCACATCCCACGCGCGGCGTACAGGTTCGTGATCAGCGTGTGGTTGCCGGTGGTCTCTGTCTCAGCTTGCAGAACTTTGGCTACGGCCGCTTCGGCCACGGCTGCATCCCCATGGATCCTGCAGGAGTTGAGCAAGGCTCCCCACACGCACAGGTCGGGTTGCATTGGCATCGCCTCAACGAGCTCGGACGCGTCTCTCAGCAACCCGGCGCGCCCCAGGAGGTCTACCATGCAGGTGTAGTGCTCCATGGATGGGGAGATCTTGTGTTCCCGCGCCATCTGGTTGAACAGACGGCGGCCCTCTGCCACACGCCCTGCGTGGCTACACCCGGACAGCACGGCAACGAACGTGACGCTGTCAGGCTCAACCATAGCCCCGGCCATGTCTTGGAACAATGCTAGGGCTTCGCCGCACAAACCGTGCATGCTGTAGCTCCCAATCATGGAGTTCCATGAAATCAAGTCCCGGGTCTTCATCTGATCGAACACCTTGCGCGCAGCAGTCACCTTCCCACACTTCCCATACATGTTGACAAGCCCGTTCTGGACCAGCGAGTGCCGGTCCAGGACTGCTTTGGTAGTGTGGCCATGGACCTCCTGACCCATCCGCAGCGCCAGCAATTCCACGCAAGCTGAAAGGACCGTCGCTATTGTCACCACATTCGGAAAAAGCCGCTGTCGCTGCATTTGCCGGAACAGCGCCAGTGCCTGCTCCAAGTCCCCTGATGTCGCGAACCCACCGATGACAGCACTCCAGCTCACGACATTGGGCGCAACCACGCCGCCACACCGTTCCATCCGGGCAAGCACGCCGAGCGCCTCACCGCACAATCCAGATGCAGCGTAACTAGTGATGAGAGCATTCCATGTCACGGTGTTCTTCTCCCCGGCGTTCCAGAAAACCTTCTCGGCCTCCTCCATCGCTCTGAGCTTGCCGTACATGCAAACCAATGAGTTGGTGACGAACAAGTAGCCACGGACGAAGCCCTTCACAAACCCATGGGCATGTATCGCCCTCCCGTTCGCCAGTGCAGGCCCTGCGGTGTACGGGCACGCCGAGAGCGCCACGGCGACGGCCTCAGCGTTGCCCTCGCACCCACTGCGATGCATATCCCTGAACAAGCGAAGAACGTCGGGGTGCCTCCCGCACCTCGCGTGCGCCGAGAGCAGCGCGGTCCACGTCACGGCGTCCGGGCGCGCCCCGCCGGCCACCACCATGCGCGCGAACGCGGCCCGCGCCGCGTCGGGGTCGCACCCGACCGAGTGCGCGGAGATGAGCGTGTTCCAGGAGAGGGTGGTCCTCCTCACCGGCAAGGCGTCGAACACGTGGCGGGCCTCGGCCGCGCGGCCGAGCCTGGCGTAGGCGGCGAGGATCTGGCCGGCGACGTCCGGGTGGGCGTGAAGGCCGAGGTGGAGCGCATGGGCGTGCACGGCGGAGGCGAGGCGCCAGGAGCGCGCGGAGCGGAGGGCGAGCGGGAGCGTGTAGGAATTGGGCAGCGCGGGGGAGAGCGCGCGCATGATGCGGTAGAGCGCGAGGGCGAGCCCCGGGCGGGAGCAGGCGAGGTGGTCGCGGAGGAGCTTGTTCCATGGGACGGCGCTGTCGATCGGCGGGTGGCGGCGAGTTGGCGGCCGGTCGGCCGCCAAGGAGGAAACTGGGCAGCGGCACTGGTGGCGGTTGCGGGGCCGTGGTGGTGGAGGAGAGATGGTGGCGCGACCGAGACGGTGACGATGCATCCGCGACCGCGACTGGGGCAGTTGGGCCCACTGGTCGTGTATCACAAGGTCTTCTCGTTGTTGTCTCCGCTGATGTCACTAGGTGTGCGTGCAAAACTGTTTGTGCACTGTTGGAGAGGGAGTTGAATTATAGAAGGTGGATACACGTGCTGGTGACGCTAGCTTAAGCTCATCTTATGCCGTTGTCGTGCAAAACACTGAGAGAATTTGAATTATATATCGCTAAAACCAATTCTCAACTCCTGTAAACATCACAGTTGAGTTCTTTTTTCATTTGAACCCCAGCAAATGTATCAAGATCATAAAACACGTAAAATGTACAGGGAGGACGAGAGCAAGAAGGCCTATCAGAGCTAGAATCAATGGCTGTACAACCGCTTTGGCTGTAGCTGCAGCTCCTCACCTCTCACACACTCCAGCAGCAAAAGCAGTAGCACAGCAACAGCAATCAGTACCGATCACGGGTATTTTTATATAGTAGTACAAAATTACAAATGCAACCTCGCCGTCCAGCCTTTGCATGTCAGCAATCTTCCAACGCAGTTTCCACGGCATGGATTGGCCAGACACTGCAAGTCTGCTAGTTTGAAACAAAGTGAGGGTGGATATACCCTACCCAGGCAGCGAAAACAAGTAAAAGGCTACAAGTTACAGCCAACATCTAGGCAAATCTAGCCAGGTCTCTTCAGGTCTTCCCGGAGGCATCTTCCAAACAAAATCTTTTCACAATATTTCTGCACCCATGTTACAATCAGCAATAGGTCATGAGTCCCTGTGGAGAAAATGTGGTATTGTCATTTCGTGGACGTCAAATCAAGCACATGAAGCTGCCCTCCCAAATATGGACTCATGCTTCGGTATACATATTGTTTGACATCATGATGTACAGCCCTTTACTCATTCTGTTTGAAATTACAAGGCGTGTCTTGTTTTGTTGATACAAGACTTTGACCAACAATCATTCTACTGCTATATTATTTATGTGATGCAAAATCATAATGATAAATAAGCATTTTTGTTCAACACCCCTCTAATAACATCAATTTGTATTATGAAAATTATGTATTGCGTAATAAAGAAATTGTTGGCCAAAGTCATGTACTAACAAAAGAAAATATGCTATTAAATTCAAAGGAGGTATTACTTCACAAAGAGAAAGAATGCGTCATTTGATAATTGATGTAAACAACCACATCAGATCGCTGGATGAATCTGAGCACAGTAGAATTCAATGAGTTCAATTATATAAACATTTATTCATGTGGTTACCTGGCAATCTTAATATTTCTGAAGGACAGCATCACAGTCAGTATCCATGTCACCATGGCAAAGCAAAGGTGCTCCAGGGAATGGCCACTAATGAAGTACCGGTTCACACTGTAAACTTTCTTGTCAGCAAGGCCTTCAAATCTTGCCAGAAGGTAAAAGCCTGCACCAGGAAGTCAATCAAATAAAAGTGTTCGCTAAAGGTTAACAGATCTTGGGTGCACCAGTGCAGTGGGTCGGTTACAACTACCTGTAGCAAGGAACCAAAATCTTGAATGTGTATACTTGGGAGGAAACAAGAATAGCATTGCAGGAATCGCGATGCAAGGAACAAAATTCAGAATCACCCATAGACGCATATCATCAAGAACCCTAATAAGCCAGAAGAACACAAGCGGACTCATTTCCAGTATTTATTTCAAGATAAACTAGAGGAACAAGCTGAAGGAGTGTGAGACATTTGTACCTTTCACATGCACTGCTCACTAATATAAGACCGAGGAGTGAGATCAAACAAGATAGCCCAACCCTCTCACCAACTCTTTCAATTACCAATATAGACAGAAGTGAGGAGGAGGATATCATCATCTGCACAAGAGCACCCAGTAATCATTCATAACCAGAACAAATTATACGATATTCATATAATCCACTGGCTAGTTATATCCAGATTGAACCATTTATTACTAATTAACATTCTTAACTTAAAACACTCATATTAAACCCATGTGTGCACATTTACTAAATTGTATACAGTACAGTTTTTAACTGTGATCCCCAAAACAAAATTACAGCACAGTTTTTAACATTAATTTCTCAAACCACAAATGCGCTCCAAATTGTGCCCAAGGAAAAAAAAACTACAGAGTGAGTAAACAGCATAGGAGAATATGGCAGCAAGAAAGTAGCATTCAGATACCGGCAACCTGTCCCATATTAAGCGGTCATCATCTGGCTTGAGGTGATAGTAAGCTGAGCCAAATGCTGCTGCAACATTCCCAGCATAAAATAGGAACCATCCCAAGGCCTCCCACCTCAAGCTACATAATTTCACAAAGTGACATGTTACCATTTTGTGAAATTTTAATCAAGGCAAGGAGCATGCTGTCATTCGTGATATCAAATTTCTTGAGACAGCACAACTCAAAGAAAGATCACACTAATTTCATTCCTGAATCCTGCTGAGCATATCAGCCTATTTAATCGAACATTCATAATTCAAATCCCATTGCCTGTCCCATTCTATATTGTGGGAAAGACTGGATTGCACATTCAAGAAGCCAAAATTTCATCAAGAAAGCAACCATGTGACAGAAGACATGGATGAGTTCTTCAAACCTAATAGCAAAGGATCTCAATATGATTGATGACTGGCATTCTCATTTGACTCAAGAATACACTCAGGGGCGGAGCCAGGGGTGTTTTGCGCTGTCCCTAGAGCAATGGAATTGAGCAAAGTCTATATAAACTAGTACTGTTTATTAGTGTTAATTTGTTGATATGACACCACAATTATGCATAGGTGACACCAGTGCACTATTTTTCTGGATCCGCTACTGAATACACTCAATTATCGGAACCTCATTTGTCACGAATCTTAAATACAGTAGTTTGTAGCAATGCACTAAACACCTATTGCCTCCACTTCTGAATTCTGAAGCTTTGAAGCATAACTGAACAAATTGGACACTTCTGTACTTACTAGTACTCCATAAAAAACATTGTTTTGGGCTTTAGGCATGCAGTTCTTCAACTTAAGGAACAATGATCTATTCACCTGACCCACGTGTAAGTAAGTACATTATTAAAGCAGGACACAAGACGAACTTCTTAAGTGAGACATTTCGTCTAACTGCCAGTGGGCGAGTAAGGGCACCTGACGCCGAAGCATCCGCTGCCGCAGATGCAGAGGACGAGGCCCGGGACCCCGGCGAGGAGAAGCGGGTACGCGGTGATCACGTTGAGCGTGTTGGGCACGCCGAGGAGGTTGCGCATGTCGGCGAAGAGGTGGAGCGCGGGGGAGTGGCGGAGCCGCGGAGTGGCCACGAGAAGCAGCGCGGCGGCGAGGACGGCCCCGCCAGCGAGCGCGCGGCGGCGGCGGTTCTCGCGTCGGAGTTGCGCGGAAGCGAGCGCGATGGGCCCCGCGCCCCGGCCCCGGTGCGGGGGAGCGTCGGCGGCGAGATGCATGCGGGCGGCGCGAGATGCGCTACTGCGGGTTGCGGTGGCTGCGGCTGCGGCTGCGGCTGCGGAGTGGAGGCCTAGATTTCTGCTCCTGGGCCGTGTTTGCGATCGTGGGCCTTTTTTCTCAGCGTTCTTGTAGGGCGGCCCCTATTGATCTCATCAAATACAGAACTTTAAACTTGGTTTAGGTTGAGTGGAACAAAATGAATTGATTCACCACCATTGATAATAGGATGAGAAATAGGATAATCCCACCAAAATTTATGGGTTACCTCATAATGCATCATCTCATATAGGATGGTTTGATTCCTCAACCCAATGCAAACACATTGTAACGCAAATGCTATAACTTGGTCGTCTGACACTTTTAATCAACGTCTAACTTGTGAGTTCTGATTTTGGATTAATATTTTTTCAAACTGTGCGTATCATTTTGGAATGTTGAAAAAAAAAAGGTCCAAGTCTCAGGAAACGGGATGTGGGAGGGCAGCCCCGACTCACGGTGGTGCTCCAGCAAGCACGCCAAGGGTAGTGCCCCGACGGTGTAAGCTAAGTTGGGGATTTATATCCAAACAGACAGGTTCCACTATAAGAAACCTAATCAACTGAGCTTCACTCATCCAGTTCGCTAGTTGTGTATAATGACTTAACTGTGCATGAGCTTCCATGTTGGTCGTGTATAGTATTCACATCCTATAATAATCTAACGAAAAAGAGATGACGGCAATAGCTATATAGATACTAGATCTAAAATAAATAAATATGGTTGGTAGTATCATCCCGTACATGCTCAAAGATAAAGATACCTCCCGCCTGCCCTCCTTTCAAAAACATGGTATGCTTTTGCAGTCTTTAAAAATTACAATAGCATTGTGCACAGAGCTTAGCCTAGCTTCATGTTTTAGAAAAGCCAAACTCTATATGTTTTTAGATAGGAAAAAGAATTAACTGAACCAACTCATAATACCAATCGTATTTAGTCATCAATTATACCTTTTAATAACTTATTCACAAACTGTATTTACTCCCAAATTACCCTAAATCCCAAACTACTCATTATTAGTCCCTGGTTCGCTCCTACTTCCCAGCCATGCCACCAAGGGTCATCCCTGAATATAATGATGGGTCCCTGAATAATTAAACACATATATATCATGCATGTATGATGGGTCCTGTTCGCTGCACTGCAGCTATTTTTAGTTAAAAATATTATTCTCAAGGGTGCTGGATCAGCTGCTTTTGTGTGTTCACGTACGACAAGATGTAGGTACGGTACTGGCATGGAAAGTGACTTGGTTGGCGCCTAGTGCCTTGTCCCCCCGGGCCCAGCTAGATGCACTAATTTTGGTACGCTGATCAATCGAATCCACCGTGCAACTTTGTCATGCTGCGAGGCCACCCCGGTGCGCGCAAATGTTTTTTTTTTAGATAAATATTTTTTTCTGAAAGAGGTGCATGCAAATTTGTCTATGGATGCCATGCCATTATTGTGCCACATCCACTGTACGTGCTGCGTGTTTTGCACGACGAAACCAATGGTGTTTGGTAGGTACATTTGTAATTTTGTATTAGCTTACACTGGCTTATCCCTGTGCTCCGCACGGATTAAAGTCTTAGCAAATATTAGTATTACTAATCAATTAACCCGTGCACTTGCACAATACGGGTTAAAGTCTTAGCAAATATTAGTATTACTAATCAATCAATCCGTGCACTTGCACAGACAAGCAACCTAAAAATAAAATATACTTTAAAAAATATTAAACATTGAAAGTTTATTTCTAAGATTGAAACTTGTATCCACGCTTCGCGCCTGCGGCGTTTTCGCCAGACGGTCTTTGCCCTTATTAGATCGTGGTAGCTTAGAGCACCTCCAACCGTCATGTTAAGGCCTAAAGTTTCTCATACAACAGTGTCCTCAACATATATCCAATATCAACCCTTTTCTACTATGGCAGTATCCTTGTACTCCAAATAACATAGGAGGGATAACCAACCACCCTAGATTTGAGCGGGAGTGAGAATAATTTAGGATATGCCACTAAATAAGTAAATATATGAGTCTATTTAGGGTGACCATTGGAGAAAGATTTTTACTACTAAAACCTTAAATTAAACTTTAGGATGAGAAAGATTTTTACAACTAAAACCTGAAATTAAATTTTAGGATGTCGATAGGAGGAACTCATGGAGATGCTCTGTATCACTAATTGAGGATTGCTAAACCATGAAGATCAACTATAGATCCTGCATCCATATGTGTGGCCTTCATGATGATACATCTTTTTATATATAATAATGGTATAAAAGGGTAACTTAGAAGAATATATAAGGTAATTTGTTTTATTTTTCAAATTAGAATAGGGGAGTAATATATATATATATATATATATAGATAGATAGATAGATAGATAGATAGATAGATAGATAGATAGATAGATAGATAGATAGATAGATAGATAGATAGATAGATTGTGTGGCTCCATACGCTACTTTTCTAAATGATTGAGGCATTCATCTATAGATTTGTAGATTAATTTAGGCTAGTTTTAATGATAGGATGAATAATTTAGATGCAGATTTAAGAGAATACTTTATTTATTATTATTTTTATATTGGCATTTATGTGTAACTTGGAGGAAAATCATATATAATGAACATTTTTGGGTGAAAAAGTTAAATATGAAAGATTGATGATCAAATTTATTGTGAGGATTAATGTGAAAGCTCCAAAGGAATGCCACATCTAAAGAACATATTTATATAGGTTAATCATGGTAATACCTATGCATTTATAAAGTTCACATCTAAACATCTTATTGTTTTAGACCAACAAAGAGTGAGAATCATTTTCATTCCCTTTGAGCATGACATGGTTTTGTTACTTTTCTTGGATTTTATTTATTTGGATTAGTTCAATAGTAATCTAGTTGTTTTGCTCTCAATTATTGAGAGAACATCTGGTATTTGTTCTCTTTTATTTTAGTTCTCTCACTTTTATTGTTTCATCCTGTGGTCCTAGATACAATATATCGTTTTCTTATATATAAAATAAAATGTGGTAAACTTGCAGGTTTGTGAGCATATATAATTACATATAACAAAAAAGATTATTTATATTTAGCTTTTTTGTGTGCTTTCTCAAGTCTATTTCCAAATAAGATAGAGTATATGAATTGTACTCGTACGTGGCTATTGCCATCTACTCTAGTACATAATCCATGGCCAAATATAAATACGGTACAAATGTAGATTATTGTTAAAATAATAAATGATTTCCCTATGATATAATTAACTGAATAACTTACTGATCCTCTTGTTGCTTGAACATTGTTCTTTCTAGGTCCATCGTAACACAGATAGTTCGTCATTTTGCAGTTCGACTCCCAAACAAAATCCATCTGCATCTCCAATTAATCTATAGTAGCGGCAGATGTCAAGACAAATCGTTAGTTTACATGTGACTTTGGCACCCTAATACTTCCCAAATCTGCTAATAGTTCAGAAGAGATATCGTTGGTTCTAATCAGCTTGCCTCTTCGTAAGACAACATATCGGTGGCATATGCTTGATCTGGTCAAGCTGACGATGACACCTCTCGGACACGATCTGCATGCATGCAAAGTAATTAGATTTGCATGGATGTTTACTCGGACAACATATCGGTGGGCGCGCCGTGCAGGTGCTAAAATCATGAAGCCGTGAGTTCAAGAGATTAACTGAATCAGAACATGGGCATCGACATGGATCAAACGCCGATATCAATTAAGAGCAGTAGAGCACCTGATGCATAACTTGTGCCCATGCGTGTAGCGCTGCTCACTCCTTCCAGGAACTGATGTCGGCGGAGAACCGGCCATCCAGCGGCCGGAGCCCGCAGGTATCCACCTCCCTCCTCACCGCGCGACGCCAAACATTGCAGGAGCCGCAAGATCCATCGCCCGGACCACTCGCCGAGACGAATCATACACGTCACCTGCTCCTGCAAGGGTGTGCAAGGGTGTGTCGTCATTGGTTGGGTGTCCCTGTCGCACTGATCGATGCCCATGATGCAGGGTGACGGGAGCTAAATTTTAACTCACGGTTTCATGATTTTAGCTCATGTCACATTAGATGTTTGTATGATAGTTAGAAGTATAAAATATAGTTTAATTAAAAAACTAATTACACAGACGAGTACTAAACTGCGAGATAAATTTACTAAGGCTAATTAATCCATGATTAGTGAATGGTTACTGTAGCATCACATTTACTAATCATATATTAATTAGGCTTAATAAATTTGTCTCGCCATTTAGTTTTTATCTATGTAATTAGTTTTATAATTAGACCATATTTAATACTTCTAATTAACGTCTAAACATCCGATGTGACAGGGCTAAACTTTAGCCGGCTGGAACCAAACGGCCCCTTATTTGCCTATGACATTGCGGTC
Organism: Paspalum vaginatum; assembly: GCA_030272315.1. NCBI lineage: Eukaryota > Viridiplantae > Streptophyta > Magnoliopsida > Poales > Poaceae > Paspalum > Paspalum vaginatum. The sequence continues at coordinate 1,915,607 of CM059014.1, read as the reverse complement.
GATAAGGCACTTTTATCATCCGACGGCTATTTTTATTCGAGGATGTTGGATGGATGGCCGGATCTTTCTGATTAATGTGAGAATTTCTTAGATTTATCTTTTTTCCGAGCGCGTCTCGTGAGGATTAATGTAGAGACTTCAAAAAGAACCTCTAATTAGTAATAGTAAGATTCGGTACAAATTTTCAGATTAATCTAGACCATTATATGTCTCTATATCCATCATCAATATATATGGCACGTGGACCGGAAGTTAAAATAAGGATCAGAATTCTATAGTTCGAGACTGAGGGATTGGACGAAATCACGACATAACAATAATACATCGCAGAATAATGGACTCATATCATACTATAGTACTCCCTTCATTTTTTTTATTTAACGCAGTTGATTTTTTAAAAAAACTTTGATCATTCGTCTTATTCAAAAAGTTTCATTACTTATCATTTATTTTGTCGTTTTTTGATTCATCATTAGATATACTTTGAGTATGATTTGAGTTTTTATATGTTTATATAAACTTTTTGAATAAGACGAGGTATTAAAGTTTTGAAAAAAAAAATCAACCGCGTCTAAAATAAAAAAAAAGAAGGGAGGGAGTATGATTGGAAGGCTCGATGGATCCGGTTGGATCGGAATTGGATGAGCTGCTTGTTTACGTGCGACGACAAGATGACGTACGGAAGGGTTGGGGGCGGGGCAAGCATATGAAAGCTAGAGCGACTTGCTTGGCGCCTAGCACCCGGGTCCCCAGCTAGCTAGATCGATGCACATCTAGTTTAGGTACGGTACGCTGATCAATCGAGTTTACGACTACTGGTACCGTCACGCTGGCAGACCGAGAGGGCCGGCCGGTGGCCTGGCCGCCATGCCATGCCATTATTGTTCATGCACTTGTACGTGGTAGGCTGGCATCCTGCAGGCCATGCAAGACGACGAAACCGATGGAGCTAGCACACCACCATATATACGTACGCGAGCGACGCATCACTGATCGATGGATCTGGCGGCCGTAGCGCGCGAGCTAGCACGCGCAGTCCATACATTACCGTGCCACCCATCTCCAGTCTTTCAGTCATCATCACCGGCGCCGGCCATCCTCGCCGGCCGGGCCCCGGCCGGCCGGCGCCTTGTCTGCACGCGAGCATGCACCGGATCCGGCCGCCGGTACGGTACACCGTCTCTGTCCCGGCCCGCTCTACCAGCCACCTTGCTAGCCGGGCGATCGTGATCAGCGACGACGACGGCAATAAGAGATACTACGATGATGGTAGGTTGGGGAAATATATGCGCCAGTGCCATGCCGGCCACTAAAGCTTGTTTGCTTGCATGGTGTGTGGTGTCGTCGTCGTCGTCGGGGTCCCGTCGGATCGGGATTGTCATCGAGTCATCGTCGCCCTCGGTGATGATGATGCCTCTCCGATCCACTCCTAGAGCTACCTTCTTCCCATAATGCATGTCAGTGTGGCTGGGATCGCGTCAATGCGCGACAGTGGATTTGATGCGCCGCGTACGAACCTGTTTGTCTGGTCCATCATCGATCCCTATTCCACTACATTGGTCCATCATCGATCCCTATTCCACTACATTCGCTGTGCCAGTACTATCTTGGCTTCTTGACTTCTTGGATTGCTAATAAAATTCCATGTTTGTTACTATACAGTAATTAATTTGTTGTGTGCAGTATATACTATACAGTTCATTTTTCCATGCATTAATTACTGTGCAAGGCGGCCTTTAGTTATCAATGCAACCTGTCTATGCAGATCGCCATGTAGTTTTGAAGCTAGCTCAGCTCTGTGCATGCATGCAGGCAGGCCGGCTTCTGGCTACATATATGGCCCTGCTGCAGGCTTTGATCAAATGCCGGATCGGAGGCACACAGTTTTTCGTCGTATGTGGCTAGATCGAGCCAGTAGACGATACATGGTTTGGCATATATGTGTGCTGATGCACAGAACTGAACTGAACGACGTACGTGGGCGCCGCGCCGGTGGCCCGCGCAGCACACATCACAAACACGCAAGACGACATGTACCGACATGTACAAGAGTTGTCAAGGTTCTGACCTGTAAAGCTGATGATCTACTGGTGCCATGCATGCATGACTACTCAGTGCTCACATCAGTCTCAGTCCATGCATGGTCATGGACCACCGCTTTGTCATCCCACATGCATTCTTCGGCCGAGATGTGCCGTGTGCGTCGTCAGTGCGTGCATGCCTGCCCATTTCTACCTTCTCCGTTCCATCGTCAATTCGTTCGGATGCCGGGTTCCAACAGCAGACAACAGCTAGCTCGCCAAGACCAAGGCTCACCAGTGAGCCCCGTTTAGGGTGCCCATTGCACTATTTTGCACTGCACAGAAAGTTTGAAATATTGACGGTTGTATGGACGCTCTGCTGGTGAGAATAGTCAAAAGCTATCTTCTAGGGGAGTACTCAAAATGAGTATTCTGGCATAGTTTCGGCACTGTTTGACACTGTTCTGCACTGTAAATGACATAACATACAGAGCAGGGTGGAAAATGAGGAATTTGGATGGGATACTAGTTGGAGATAGCCTAAGCCAGCCGAAAACATGCACAGATAGCTACAACTTGATGTCGTTATACTACTGCACTCTGTACCATGCATGTGTATCACCATTTGTTCCTGTCCACTCCAGGCTAACGTCACAGGTTGCCAGCCCGTCTATCTCTCCGTCTATGTTTTAAACTATGTTTCAAACTTCATGCTATTTTCAGTACACCTCCATTTATACTACTTATGATGTGTTTGGTTTGCGGAATTAAACCACTCTAAATGAGGTGATGTATCATAGATGATTCCATGAATTTAAGTTGGATAACCTTATATATCGTTCTAATGCTAGGTATTAGACAGTGAGGAATGAGGTGTGATAGATCAATTCATTTCATTGCAAAACTAAACAAAATTTTGAGGAGTGAGAAGATGATAGGCCAGTCCACTCCTAAAACCAAACATTCCTTAGCCACGCCGCGTTGCTCGTCAACTACAGCGGGTCGTGCCCATCTCATTGTCTATATTGGCTTCATTTTGTCTACTGTCCATGTATAGCTTTGTTTTTGTCTGGATTTGATCTCTTCGTGTATCCATCCATACAGGTAAGGCTCAGCTCAGGTGGTCCGCAATATTTGTCGTGTTCCGGGCATCCGGCCATCGATTCAATCGCGTGATAGATGCTGCCCGCCCCGCTCCCGTACGTCTGGCGCGCTCACACACACATGCGTGCATGCATGCAGCCCTGTCACATACTCTAGCAATACACTACAGTGGAGTATATAACCGCCTACACACGCTGTACCCCCGGACCCCGGTGTATCTGTGCGCGTATCTTCTCCATTTGTCTCAGTTCATGCACGGCTACACTGAACAAGGGAACATGTGTGTACATGCCCGAACACCTATAGGCTATAGTACGCCACCGAATCTTTCGGTCTTTGTCTGCAGATCTCCAGTGCCAGCAGCTAGCAGTTGGTAGCGTATCCGATCCGGCGCTCCAAGCAATTCAGCACATCGCTCGTCTCCGTTGGATCGGATCGGATCATCATCGTCGTCATCTCGCTCTAAATTACTGTAGCCAGTGATAAACCCGTACCTTTTTAGACGATGGAAAAAGATTCCGGTTTCATCTCTTCACATGAGAGAATCAAACCCACGTGATTGCATATTTTTTATACCACGCTCAAAAAAAGGACCATTCATCACACATGAAAAGAAATCCTAGCCACATTAGACCATCCAAATGAAGAGAATAATTGCATTGCCACCGTTTCAAGTTTGCGACACGCTTGGAGTAATCCATGTTCACATTATTCACTTCGTTGCAACTTAGTCCATAGTCGAAGCTAGTATGTTTTTCTGAAAAATACCTGTATGAAAGATTTTGGTATGCATTTGTCAAATATGACATCATTTCTTGAGAGCCAAAGAGCCCAAAGATTAGCCGTTGCACCGGTTAGTAATAACGACTCACGTTGGAAACCTCCCTGTTTCACCCAACTACTGAACAAATGTTGGATATTTTGTGGTGGGCAAATTCCAAAAGCCATGTTAATATGCGCTAGAGAAACTTAGCATATTTGCAATCTAAAAAGAGGTGTTGCATTGTTTCAGTCATATAAGAAAAACAACAGGATTTATCTCCCTACCAGTTACAACGTGATAAATTCTCTTTCGTTAAAATCACCCCCTTCTTTAGGTACCATAAGAAAATTTTAATCTTTAAAGGTAACCTTGTACGCCAAATTTCCATTGACACTCGAATACCCGTATTGACCAAATGCATGTACATCGATCTCACCGAAAAGTTTCCACTTTGATGTAATTGCCACTTAAAGACATCGTTGCCCCCTTCCAAGTTACATTCAAAAGTCTAGCAACTAAGTTCTCCAAGTCTTGAAGTTTGTTCCCTACTAATGACCTTCTAAAAGATACATTAAGAGGGTTCGAACCGAGGACTTCTACAACCGTTGCATGCTTTTTCCTCACAATGTTGAACAACAAGGGGTATTGATATTTTAAGGATACCCCACCTGGTCAGATGTCCTCCCAAAACCTAATATGAGTTCCATTTTTTAAAATAAAGGATCCTAGGTTTAAGAATTGATCTTTTATCGCCATTAATCCACTCTAAAATTGAGAGTCTCTTGGTTTCTTTTCCAACTACGTCAACTCTTATTCCTTACGTATTTGTTTTTTTAACAAACGCTGCCACAAACCATCTTCATTGACTAACTTGAAAAGCCATTTCCCCAACAAGCATTTGTTCTGTGTCTAGGTCTAGGATGCCCAAACCTCCTTGATCTTTTGGCATGCACACAATCTCCCATCTAGCCAACCTGTATTTTTTCTTGTGCTGATTATTTTGCCAGAAGAAACGCAATCTGTAATAATCCAACTTTTTAAGGACTCCTCTTGGGACCTAAAAAAAGACATCACAAACATCAGCAAGCTAGACAACACTGAGTTGATCAACACCAGCCACCCCCCTACGGAAAGAAGCTTTCCTTTCCAACTGCTTAGCCTGTTTTCAAACCTTTCTTCCACTATTCTCCAATTTGCATTACACAAATTTCTATAGTGCATTGGAATACCTAAATATCTAAAAGGGAAGGATTCTACTTTACAGCCGAACAAATGAACATATGTTGATTCAACCTCTTTTGCTTGGCTAAAGCAGAAAATTTCATTTTTATGAAAATTTATCTTGAGACCTGATGGTTGTTCAAACACACACAGGAGAAGTTTCATATCCATAGCCTCTTCCAAATCGTGGTCCATGAAAATAACAGTGCCATCTACATATTGGAGAATTGATAAACCTCCATCTACCAAATGCGGGATGACACCCTTGATATGACCCTCTTCCTTTGCACGCAGTAGAATGACTGCCAACGTATCCGCCACGATATTGAATAAAATCGGCGATAGTAGTCCCCTTGTCGAAGACGTTTTCTTGTTTGAAAGAAAGGGCCTTGCCGTACCTAACGCAACCATCACCTGCACAATTAGTGAACGAACGCGCACTCTTATATTTTCGGTGTCCACTGTCCACACCGCTTCTGCGTACTACTACTAGCTCAGAACGATGGAGACTGTGTAGCTTAGCAGTTCGCGCTAGCTCGAGAGAAACTGGAACGAGAGTGTGAATGGAAAAGGCAGCAGTCGCCATGGCCGCCGCCCTCCTTCTCCTCACCAGCGCCACCCTCCCGCCCACGCTCGCCTCGCAGCCATCCGGGTCCGCCGCCGTCATCGACGAGCTCCGCAGGCTCGCCGTCACCACGGCAGGGCGGGTGAGCACGGACGACGACGCGACCGCGCTCGCGTCCACCGACTTCGGCACCAACGTGTCCGATCCCGCAGCGCGGCCCGCGGCGGTGTTCTACCCGTCCACCCCGGCCGACATCGCCGCGCTGCTGCGGGCGTCCCGCGCGAGCGCCAACCCGTTCCCGGTCTCCGCGCGCGGCTGCGGGCACTCGACCCGCGGCCAGGCCACGGCTCCCGGCGGGGTCGTCGTCGACATGGCGTCGCTGGCCCGCGGCGGCTCCACCCCCGGCGCGCGGCTCGTCGTCTCGGTCGACGGGCGGTACATCGACGCCGGCGGCGAGCAGATGTGGGTGGACGTGCTGCAAGCGGCTCTGGCGCACGGCCTCACGCCGCGCTCCTGGACGGACTACCTCCACCTCACTGTCGGCGGCACGCTCTCCAACGCCGGCATCAGCGGCCAGGCCTTCCGCCACGGCCCTCAGATATCCAACGTCCTCGAGCTCGACGTCATCACCGGTGCGTATACATACATCTATCGTCTACCCTACCGCCGTGTGCTGCTCGAGCATCCCTAGTGATCACATGACATGGTCTGTTGGTCTTGGTGGATATTATACAATTATACATGCATGCATGAAATTGATGGTACGCGTCCATGAATCAAATTTCGATCATCAGGAACCGGGGAGATGGTCACGTGCTCCAAGGCGAAGGACGCCGACCTGTTCGACGCCGTGCTGGGGGGGCTGGGGCAGTTCGGCATCATAACGCGCGCGCGGATCCCGCTGGTGCCGGCGCCGGCGAGGGCGCGGTGGGTGCGCTTCCTCTACACCGACGCCGCGGCGCTCACGGGCGACCAGGAGCGGCTCATCGACGAGCGGGGCGGCGGCGCGCTGGGCGGGCTCATGGACTACGTCGAGGGCTCCGTCCTCACCGACTTCCAGGGCCTCATCGGGAGCTGGCGCTCGCAGCCGCCGTCGTCCTTCTTCTCGGAGGCCGACGCGGCGCGCGCCGCCGAGCTAGCCAAGAAGGCCGGCGGCGTCCTGTACTGCCTCGAAGGCGCGGTGTACTACGGCGGCGCCGGCGACACCTCCGCCGCGGACGTGGACAAGGTAATGGCCAGACCAGCCGTACGTGTCTTATTATCGATCGGTCGTATTATCAATTTCTACGTGCATACGCCAGCCACATGATCGATCGGTTAGGGTTGTGTCTGAAACGATTCTCTCCAAATATGTGCATGGTTGCAACGGTCCAAGTTTGGTGGGGGCATCATCAAGCCATCAACAGTTGTGCAGCGTCAACATCGTACTTGGCCGCTTGTGTAGTGGTGCATACGGTAGCTTTCGCAAGTCTTTTGTGGACCTTTTCCATTTCTGCTGGAGCAGTAAAAAGGGAACGGAAACACACATGCTCTGATATTTTACTTCCTCACATTTCACACATGTTCTTTTCTTTGACGTGATAACAAGTCGCGTCTTTGTATATCAAGAAAGTAGCAAACTATAACTATAGAGAATAAGTTGCGGCTTACGAACTATAGTAAAAAAAAATACAAAGACAAAAACCTCTCGTCACACCAACGCCCGTCACAACAAGCCAAAGGAAAAAGGCCTAGGACTACTCAGGCCAACCAAGCTAAACTGCGAAGAGAACACGATGGTGCCTTCAAGAAGGGGAACAACGCTCGAAGCGTCGCCACCACTAGGACAACGTTGAAAGCTTTTGCAAGAAAAAAGATTAAGGTAGCAACGATAGCGCCCACAATAGGGTTAACTATGTTTAAGATGAAACCGCTATAAGCAGAGCTTTGGCTTGCCAAACCCAAAAACCTCCCGCCCTCACAGCCTAGCAGTACATTTCACACATACTCTAGTAGCTGGCTGCTAATATCTATAGAAACATAGCTAGACGAAGATGATTCAAGTACTTAGTCGTCTATGGGTAGTGCTAGCTGAAAATAAATAAAACACGTGTTTACAAATTAATGTAGAAAGTAAAAATAAAATAAATGAATATCAATCGGGTATCCGTACTCTTCGCTACTGTGACCGATGCTACTGCACAGCTCGCATGTATATTCCCATGTAACAAGCTATATAAAGCTGGCCAGGCACGCAGCCACTGGGACACCGATAGATTTGTGTACAGATCTGTCTGGACCAATAGCACATCGATAGTGCTGGTCCTGCCCTGCATAGTACTAAATGCCAACAGACACTATAGCATCTAAGCTAGGAGATCGACCAGTTGGGAGATTGGGACGGCCACGTTTTTCCTGGAAAGGGACCGTGCAAGCAGTCGTGGCTGGCCTACCCCGGTCTGCGCGGCAAGTTTGTTGGCATGTAGTACTGATGTACACGCAGAGGTCCGGCATGAGCAACAGTGCCCGGATCTTTGCAGACAACGTGACAACGCTTGTTTTCAATCATTGAAAGCAATGTCACTATACTACTACATACTAGCATGTTGATATCAATGTTGTGCTCTTCCGATCACAACATGCAGCATGTAAATTATGTACACCTAGCTTACCTATTTACAGCAGCCTCTTCACAAGCTCCCCTGCCGTAACCTTAACGTATGTACTACCATTTTTAACAACATGCATGCAGATCGTGGAGCTGCTGGTGCAGGAGCTCGGGCACGCGCGGGGGTTCGCCTTCGTGCAGGACGTGTCGTACGTGGAGTTCCTGGACCGGGTCCGCGCGGGCGAGCTCAGGCTCCGCCACGCCGGTCTCTGGCACGTGCCGCACCCGTGGCTCAACCTCTTCCTCCCGCGGTCCCGCATCCTGGACTTCGCCGCGGGCGTCTTCCACGGCGTGCTCCGCCGGGGCGGCGGCGGCGGCGGCGGCCCCGTGCTGGTCTACCCCATGAACCGCGGGCGGTGGGACGGCGGGATGTCGGCGGTGTTCCCGGGCGAGGAGGAGGTGTTCTACACGGTGGGGATCCTGCGGTCGGCGGTGGCGGGCGGCGAGGAGCTGCGGCGCATGGAGGAGCAGAACGCGGAGGTGGCGCGGTTCTGCGAGGGCGCGGGCATCCCCTGCACGCAGTACCTGCCGCACTACGCGACGCAGGCGGAGTGGGCGGCGACGCACTTCGGGCCCGGCAGGTGGGACGCCTTCGCGCAGCGCAAGCGCAAGTACGACCCCAGTGCGATCCTGTCGCGAGGCCAGAGGATTTTCTTGTACCCGCTGCCTGCTGCCTGACATCGATGTGCATGCATGCATATGCAATGCAGCCTTGCATTGTGTGGCTCCGATGGTACGTACGGTTACTCGCTCTTTGTGTCAAATAGCAGGTCGTGCACGTCGTCATTCGTCAAAAGCTGATCCACCAAACCAACTAGATACAGTAGTGCACTATCGTATGTACGTCTGCCAGAGCATTTATATATGGTATGTACGGTATATGAATTCGTACTGTGCGATCTAGTGCATGAAAGTGTACTTGTATATACGTGTATGATAATAAATGTTGCTGCAGTGTTAAATCTCTGACTTTTTTTTTACTTTTCACGTTTTAGTACTTGCAAGCATAAGCAGTACGGTCATACACATGTTCTACACGTAATGGTTTCTACACGCACATATATACAGTACCTCCAGGTCGCAGTTCACATGGGATATGATATCGACTGATGACGCACTCCACCTGGGGCCAAGACTTGGCTTTCACTCGCGACATGGGTATCCACAGCAGTATACAGTGGATCACTTGTCACTATGCATAGTTTTTGCTAGATCACGCTAATTATACCTACGAAAGCATCGCCCGGTAGAGCACAGATCCGTCGAGCCCACGCATGGGCCACGGCCCACGGTCATTCTTGTATTAGGCTATCCATAGTAGAGCAGGGCGAATAACGGTGCAATTCAAAGTTTGCACTGCGACGGTACTAGGCGTACCTGAAGTTTAAAGTGAGAAGCGGGATAAAGGTGGAATGAGTAGCCTGCTGTGGATAGCCATGAGAATCTAAACCTTTCTCTTGAATTTTCACTATATACGAACTACTAGAAAAGCTTGAACGCGTGATGTATACCTTCGGTGTTAGGGCCATCGAGAAGACCCAATGGTGCATGGAGGAGCTCCGGTGAGGTTGGTGGCGAGGACGATGGCAAAAGTGAGTTGTTCAAAACTATATATGTATACGTACTTTGTATTTATCCAATCTTTTCTCATAATAGTCAACGTTAAAAGTAATCTGGCCGGATGTCGATCCAAGAGTGTTCATTTTTGTTCATTTTTAGCAATAGAGGTGGGTAATTTATATGAAAATTAAATTTTTTTTATAAACTAACTAATATAGTGACAAGTGTGAATATTTTTTATTAAAAATTACTAGAAATCATATGTTTGTAATTTTAATCAAAATTCACAATGCTATTTTAAATCACCATTCATTAGGGTAATTAAACATAAGTCTAGGTGTTAATTTGAATCATATTTCATAATACAAGTTTTACAGTGGTTGAAAAAATAAGAGCTCATCCATCAGAAGAGGTCTAACGGTTTAAAAATAGGCGGTACCACGATACCGTTATCAAATGTTAGCAAATAGGAGGGTCCAGTACTAAAAATGGTAGGACTGATATTCATTTTTTTTAAAAAATAATTCCACAAAGAACATAAAAGACCATTAAAAATAAAAAAAGTAGTGGTACCACTGATACTGGTGGGCACTTTTCTAACCACTATAAAATATCTCATTTCATAATGATACAACGAGTAACTTAAATGCAATTTAAGGCGGTTACCTTAAATCATTATATAATGGTAAGAGCGAGTAATTTAAATGCAACCTTTTTAGTCATCTTAAAATCAGTCTTAACAATGATAGAGTAGGTAGTTCAAATGCAACTTTACAACTACTATAAACATTGTAACAAATACATAATTTAAATGCGTCTATTATATTTTACTTTAAATCAACTTTACTCATAAGGTTAAACGATACTTCATTCGTTTTAAAATATGGTGTCTTCTATATTTGTCCTTATCGAAATTGTTAGCGTACTGGGATCTTGGTACATAGTTTGCGAGCAAACGCGTCCCTGATGCCCGCTGCGGTGGTGTCATAAGGTAGTTAAAATAATGATAGGCAATCCGGATAGACGGTCTGCTGGAAACGGTCTAAGCTGCCATCTGGCTGGCTAGATCCGGACCCCTACCCGCAACCGCACGCCCATGGTGCATATAGCCCCATCCTATAGTCAGGGCCCTCCGACAATCTACACCTCCTCGAGTCTAGGGGAGTCGGGTCCAAAGGGCGGAGCCAGTACTCCAGGTCTACTCCCACATAGGTGTGGGCCTAGGTGTGTAAGTGAAGAAGGAATCCACAATTAATGCAAGGATACGCTACAGTGTGAAGGGATCTCCTCTGCCCTGGTCTGGTGGCAGGTAGCCCAGTGATGTGTCTGGGAGTATTTAATGCATCTGGGAACTATGGGACGTCTCACGAAGTGCAAGGCAAGCGTTCGAGACCTTGGCCGAGGCACTCGAGTATATTCAGGAAATGGATGTCACCATCATTTATTACATAAGTCAAAGCCCACTACTGTGTAGTCCTATAGTAGAAAACACATATAGGCCTTATTAAATCCACCTCTTGCAGGGGTAGATAGGCCCTTTTTACATCACAAGTGCCCTAAGTAGGGCACGCTCCGGGATGTTCTCTCTTAACTATAAAAGGGAGAGCAACCCACATGTATACCCTAAGTTGCACAAGCTTACAACATCTCGCATATATTCACACCAAAGGATGCACGGTATTACGCTCCGGCTGCCCGAACCTCTAAACATTTGTGTCTCTTGTTCACTTAACGTAGTTTCTCATCGTCGCTAGTCACACGATGACCCCCTCTTACTCACAGGCCACTCGAGGTGACCACATCAGTTGTTTACACGACAGAAACTGTAAAGAAAATGGGCCATAAGCCTTGTACTTAGTTCTCATATATGTGCAAGTGTTTTTGTTTAAGTCCCAGGGTGCAAGAGATGGACTTGGGGTTCCAACATCTCAAAAGAGGACCCAAAAAGCACAAGAAAAGACCCAAGCCATCAAACATCGAAAGCGTGAAGTCCTGACACGACGGTCTCGTTGGCCTTTCAGCGGGCTGGAATTTTGCACCCATCGGATGGTGTGGTGGTGCCCACCGGACGGTTCGGCGAATAGAAGAAAGTCAGGATTGAAGACTCAAGACCCGGTGCGATTTACACGCACTAAACAGTTCGGTGGTCTACCACTGGAGGGTCCGGTGGTCAACCACCGGATGTTATAGACAATGATGATGGAGCGACCGTGTCCAAGTGCTATAACGCACCGACGGTCCGGTGGTCTGCCGGACGTTTTAGACAGAGGAATCTGCAAGATGACAACCTTGCTCCAACACGCACCGGACGGTCCGGTGCCGCAGCACCGGACGGTCCGGTGCTTCCAATGGTCGAATTGCTAGTCCAACGGTTGACTCAACGACTAGCCAACTACATGCAACGGACGATCTGGTGGTCACGTAGAAAAGGAAAAAAATGCTTCCAACGGCTAGTTTTGAGGCTTGGGCTATAAATACTCCCTTGTCCGGCCTCCACTCTATGGTTGGTGACTCATGAGCTCATTGTAGTGTTGAGACACATTCTCTGTGCCCATTTGAAGTGTAGAAACACATTTTGTGAGCCCAACGATCACTGAAGCATAACTGGACATATCTCGACATACCTAGTGCTTAGTTGCATCTTTGCTTAGTCTTTGTTGTCTATTACTCGTGCCTGCGTGCACGTCTACCATTTGTAAGTGTGGGACCTGTAAGTCTTGCGAGACCCTCCGGAGTGTGGAGTGGCCGCCACCTTACTTGTGAGAGGGAGGAGGGCCCTCAGCATGTTGGCCAAAAGCTTCTTTAGTGGTGACGGCAGGGTGGCTCCATGAGAAGGCACGCGAAAGACTCCAACAGCCCCGACAATCCTCTACCCTTACATGGGCGAGGCCATAGCCGGAAGGACTACGTGAGAGAAAGGCACGGGTGGGTGTATACCGGGGATATCTGGAGACCCGACCGGATTGCTTGACCATTGCAAAGGTCACTTTGCCATCCCCCATTCTTGCGTGGGCGAGACCGTATTCCTTTGAGGACTATGTGAGAGCCCCTGCGGGAAGCGCCAAACGAGGAGTAGGGGTAGAGGCACGTTGGCCTCCTCGAACCTTGGGAAAAATATCACCGTGTCTCTTTCGAGTGCCATCGTCATCAGCAGTTTACATATCCATATCCATCTCTTTAGCTTACGCATTTACATTTTTGCAATTGTGTGCTTACCTTCCTAGACTAGCTTGATAGGTTAGTTTCTAGGTGGAACTAGATTGCAAGACTTAGTCACGGTAGAGTTAGCATCACTTAGCAAAATCTTAGTGCACATAATTAGTTTTATCTTGCATATGGTTTTCCTTGGTAGTTGTAGTTTTTAGAGAGCCATAGTTTTAGAAATTCTAATTCACCTTTCCTTAGGTGTCGGTCCAACCTTCAAGAAACCATCATAAATTTGATAATATTTACACATTAAAGAATTAAATTATGAGAATATAGTTCATATATGATAGATCCAATGGTAGCCATTAGATATAAAAAATATTTTAAATAAAACTTGATCAGACCGAGGACAAAGTAAAAGGCATTATATTTTAGGACTCAATATATCTCAGATTTATGGACAATAATTTTCATAAAAACGAATGGAGTAACTTTTTCGTGGGATCCTCCAGGATCGGATCTTGTCGTAGAGCATTAATATATAGCCCGCTACCAGATTGATCTGAATCGTTGGCTCCTAGTCCCTGTCTGGTCACTTTCGCAGAAAAACGATGTTGTGTTCATCACATGGACGAGGACGACCATATGCATGCACGCATGATGCAAAAGGTGGTTGGCTGTCGTTACCTATAGCAAGGTAGCCAGACACCTAAGGCTATCCGTGGCGGGGGACTGTAAAGTCCCCGTAAAACCTTTACGGTCAACCATCACTCTGCAGTGGTTGACTGGATACTCGACTGTACCGTCGCCGAGGCACCCTCCAAATCCAAATATGGTGTGGATGGCGCACGACGCTATCCTGTCTCTCTCCTCCAGCGTGGCAACGGGCGACGACTGTGGCGGAACCGTCGATTTTATCCGGGCTAAACACACCTGCCACCTCTGTCTTGCAGTGTGATTAGACCAAACTAAACACGGTCGTCCGTCGAGAGTCATTCGGCTTCCGATATTACCCTTTCCCAGAGGAACCGACATCATACACATCCAGCCCACGATGGAACCATAACAGTTACATCATCACATGCAGTTGAAATAGAGTATAAGTAGATTTACTTTACAAATCGGTTCGAAATAAAATACAAATTTCAATATAATGGCATACGAAAGGCAAATTCGAATCAGACAGCGGAAGCGATTTCAAACACATCTCGCAGCAGAAACAAAATACTTTAGTAGTCCTCATGCAATGATGGTCGAGGCGAGCAGCACCAAGCCCACCGGTACTACCCTCCTCCAAGCATTTGTCCAGATATCGTCGGTACCTGTACTCAAAAGATAGGGGCAAATCCTGAGTAATAATTACTTAGTAGGACTTAATGGATTGGCTTACAGCTGACGCAGAGCTTGCTTACTAGCATGCATGTAGATCCTTAGCCATTGATTTTAAATAGAGGTATAATATCATAAAGTTACGAGTTTCATCATGTGTATGTAACTCCATAACAATAATAATAACTCGCAGAAATGTAAGCAATACAATACAAGCATGTAATATTTGAAAACAAGAGTAATAAATATAATATATTCAAATAGTTACTACGTTGCCCGACAGTGATATTGGCATTCCCACACCTAGTGGCCATCAGCGATTCGAATCGATTTTAATTCCCGGAAATAACTATCATGCCAGGGGCATATGCTTACTGGCCATCGCGTTTCCACATGTAGCCCCCATCTCTACCTGTCTTGTCCTAAGATTCAAAGCGCCCCCACCTAACCCCCGGGTTGTGTCCCCTCAGGAGCGTTACCACAGCGCACTGGGTCAGCCCTCCCTCGAGTACAAGCTCCCCCAGGCCCATCGGCCTCCAGCAAGTGGATGGGCGGCACCTCGAAAACTTCGGACGAGGCTAGGTAAGACTTTCACCGGTCCCACGATCCGGATAACCACTCTAGCAATGTTATACCGATCAGTAGACGAACAGCGGACGTGCCTTAAACGACTCGGGCGGAGTCCAAGGTGCAACATCATGAAAGGTAAATACAGAAATAAAATATCCATCAGGTCTCCATTTAAATCATGAGCATAACTAATAATTGATATAATAGTAATATCTTGTAGCTTTTGAAAACACTTACGCGACGAGTGACTCATTTCACTCGTGTCTACTCGCACCTAGCAAAAGCCTAGGCAACTCGTCCTACGAACTCTATATATAGGTGCTAGAGCCTGGGCGGTCAGAGAGTCTAATGCAAAGTTTTCAATCAACTCCTAATGCGAATGCGTAATCATCAATCAAGATAATATTAGCCGGGAAATTCATGGTCATGTCTACCTTTGCTTATTTTTAACCAAACCAACAAACTAAGCTAATGCTAGTTTGCCGGGTTGTGGGGCTTTGCCCCAGGCAACCCCTTGATTATTTGGACAACTCCTTCTTTTAAATACCACTTCAGGGGTCTCCAGTTGGTATTTGGGTCTTAGTTGGTCTTTTGGACTCCGTTGTCTGAAGTAGTTCCACATACTTGCTTCTTGATCACGTATCTGCATTAAGCGTCACTGTATGAATGTCATGCATGATGCTTATAAGTGAGATGCGTGAACGTCCAGCACACGTTTGAATAATCATTTCATGGACAGACAGAAAGGTGATTGATAAATCACTTAAACCAGAGTACTTTTGTGAATAAGGAGCAAACGTTCACTCAAACAATCAGTTATTCATAGAGCGTCATATAGATCCATCATATGTTCAAGTATCAATTTTAATTTGCCCTTTATGCAAGCAAAGCATCATACAAGCTTATATTTATACTTGAAAAGGGCTGCTAGTTTAAAACATCACTCCTAGCACTAGTTGCTTAGTTGTTTGATAAGGAGCTAAAATGTTTATGTCGAATGCGTGTGCTTCGTGGTGATACTACCAATGAACTGTAACTAGTAGAGCACACAAGAAATCACGGGTTCACATCCAATCACACATTAGCACTCCCAATTCATACCCTTCATTTCTAATCCTATTCAAGTAAGCATTTACATATTCCTTAGATATCAACAACCAAAACATAATGACAACTTTTTACAATCATATTTATGCGGCATCACAGCTACCTAAACTTTGGTGGAGCTTTTAGAGTGAATTAAGTAACACTTTTCTATTTTATGGTTTCATTCCCTATAAAAGTTGCCATTTTCAAATCACCTAGTAAACAATAACTAACACAAATGAAACTTTATTTCTTTACTATATTGGACTAAATGTGTATAGCATAATTACTAGGCATTTATTGGAGCACATTTCATAGAGCATGTATTTTATTATTCAATAATTATCTAAAAGTGGACCATAGGGGTAGATCTATCATTTTCTAGTAATATCTAGGGCTACGAAAAATATATGTGACAACACTTGACATAATTAGTACTCAGTCCAAGTTTCATAATTTTTGGAGACCATTTAGTTCACTTTTGCTAATTATCTACGAAAACAATACATGCACAAAAGCAAGGGCAAAACAGTCATTTCACTCAGCAAGGCCTACTCCACTGCATAGATCTATTCACATTCAATCCAATAAAATAAGTTTTGTATTTTTATAATTTTTCTACTAATTTCTAGAGAATTTCCAATTCATATGCCAAATCCGGAAGACTCACTTCATATAAATAGACCTATATATAAATAGACCTATCTCCAAGGGCCTGCCAGGATGATTGTATAGACTCACTGCATAGTGATTGAAATAGGGCGAAAAATAGAGAAAACAGCAGGAGGTTTTGTGCAAAAGGTCCGGGGTCTTCTTCTACCTCGGTCAGGGGCACGAGGCGCGCAGCGGGCTGGCTTCTCGCGCGCGGCGCGTCGCGTGGGGGCGCACGCTTGGAGCCAAGCAGGTCCGGGGGTGTGTTCCCGGCGTGGGGCTTCCTTTCCCCCAAGACGGTGTCGCGCGAGGTCGAGCGAGTGGGCGAGGAACGGCCGTGAACCGGTGGGCGGCGGAGCATGGTCCGGCGGTGGCACACCCGGCGGAGGGGGTATGTTGGTGCGGGAGGCGCTAGGGGCAGCCGTCCACGGCGAGGTTGGCTCAGCGCGGTGGCGACGTTACGGCGCTCAGCGGACACGAGGATGGGGACCGCGGGGGCCTTGAAGGACGAGGGGAATGGCTGGAGGGGATCGAGGCGAGTACTACGCGCCCGTCAGTGGGAGTGAGGGCAGGCCGAGGAGGTCGGGACGCGAGCTCCAGGAGCTTGCTCCCATGGCGGCGGTGCCTCTGCTCCACGCGAGGGGAAAGGGCTGAGCGAGGAGGCAGTGGAGCGAGGAGGTGAGCGAGGGCCGAGGCGAGTGAGCTCCGGATGATAGGGCCCGGGGCGCAGGCTCGGTGTTGACGCGGCTTAAGTACGAAAATTTTGCATCATTTTATATGGTTTTTCATTGATTTTATGCGTCAACTATATCTTTCACTAACATTTATCACTGATTATTGTGGATTTTGTAACATTGTCTTGGAAATATGCTACATGTGATTTTTACAAGTTTTAAGCCAATTTTTCGCGAAATTCACCATGATCCACTTCGAGTAAGAAAAGACCTCTAAATGACTTGAATTGAATGAAGAACAAGGAAGGCTTGATGTCAAATATGTCAAAGACTAGAAGACTCCGTCAAAGCTCAGCCCATTATGAAGATTCCAGAAGCCCAATAGTTCAAGAGGCCCTGCACAAGCATTACTTAGGCTTCAAGCAACTACCCCGCGAAAGATGGAAAGCAGAGGACGCAGGAAGAGTCCTGGTCGGCCAACCCAGACCCTCCTGGTCGGCCGACCACCCCCTTCCGACGCCATCTCATGTTTCTCTTTCTATCACGACTCTTCCAGAAGATTCCAAGGAGATAAGAGTACTCGGGTGCGAAGGAACTGAAGATAAGAAAGGTATATTTCGAGATCCATCCAAGCCCGAATTAAATTTCGAGATATTTTCGGATTCCAGGACAGTAGCACCTTGTGGGCTCAATTTGGAGACCTAAACGACGTCAAATGGAGAAAGTTTGAATACCAAAATTGTAGATCTCTTCGGGATCTGCAATTTAGAGTCTGAGTTTGCTTTATTTGAAGTCCGGATGATGGAGATATAATCGAAATACCAAAGGTGCAGAAAACAGAAAAGTCTGATTTCGAGGGAAAGAAGAGTCCTACTCCAACTCCAAGGAAGAGGAAGGTGGAGGGCGCCCCAAGGCACCTCCGGGGTATAAATACAAACCCCATGAGACTCCCAAGGCTATCCAATTCATTCCAATTTATTATCAAGGCACGGAGACGACACGATGCAGAGGGACCACAACCAGAGGATAGTAAAGGGTCGAGTTTCTATTATAGGATTATAGTTCTTCTAGTTCGTAGAGGTGATTAGAGACCCTACGCGGCGCTCTAATTACCTAGCTTCAGAGGTCTAATTGTATCATGAAGGGAAAGTATGCATGCTTATAAGTATGATACAATTTATTAATGAAGCATTGTTCTTGTCTGATTATCATGTTCTTGTTCTAATTATGCTTGTTCCAGCTCTAATTAGTTTTAGATCTAGATGCTTGTTGATTAGATCATGTCTTTAAAGGTTGTATTCATCTAGCGTTCTTGATCTATGATCTAGTTTACTAATAATATGGTTATGTTTCTAGTTCTTGTAATCATGGTGATTAGAGGTTCTAGTTGCTCTAATTATGTTATTAGACTATGTGAAGTGATTAGAAGGTGCTTCTTTAATCATGTATGCCTGTTGAAAGTTTCTCGTCGATTATCTGGTTACTAGTGACAGTAGAGCCCGGGGAAAGGTTAAACTGATACAGGAGATTAGATTGTTTGATCTTAATTTAATTATGCTACGATGAATGTGCTTGAACATGCTTGTCTACCTTGAGCTACTAGTTATCTCGTTGCTTTTATCTAATTGTGGCACCCATATCATGCTTGTTTTAGATCCAATTAGAGCTTGATTAGAATCTAGTTAATACCCCTTAATTAGTGTTCTAGTTATGTTCTAATTGCTTATCTTATATATATATTAGTATAGTTTAGACGTAGATTAGATACAGTTTAGAGCTAGTTTAGATATAGATTAGAACATTTATTTTATACCTTTAGTTTACCATAAAATCTTGTTAATAAGTTCTCAATTAGTTCGTTTCCTGGATTGACAAAACCAATGATACTCATCATGGGGAAAAGCTACATACGATATTGTCACTTGCAGTATAAGCTACAACACTCGGCCGGCTCGGTCTTATGGCCAGGGCGGCGGCCATGGAGGGGGCGGACAGCTCCTGCCTACCGCGTGGGCGCAGGGGAGCGGAGGAGAAAGAAGGAGGGGGCACGGTGGATAGGGTGCATAGACCTAGGGAGAGTGACATGTGGGACCGAGGTATCAAAGAAGGCCATGGTCCATGGGCTAGGTTCGCGGACTGAGGGTGATGTGGGGCCCACAGACGGCGCGGTCCGGTCCCGTGAGCTGGAATCCGATGCTGGCCTGGCGCGTGGGGTCCGCGTGTCAGTGTCACAAGGATGGGAAGAAAATTCGAAAATAGGAAAATCATGTTTGACTGCTAGAGCCTCTTGTTTGAATATCTCATTTTTAAAGCATTTAACCGCCGAATTAGTGAAAACTCAGAATACAAGAAGTGAGCTAAACTTAATGATCTATAACTTTGTTTTAATTTGTGACACCATGTTATATTCAAATTTTAGGAGGAATTTGAATTCAAAATCTGTGACCCCAGTTTGACCAACGGCAACTTCCAATTTGAAAATTCTATAAGTCCATTATAGGTCCTCTTTCACACAAAGAGTTATATACCAATGTTGTTCACAATTTCATTTCCTACAACTTTCATATACAAAGTTTTGCATGATCATGTCTTTTGGTTATTCAAAATTTGAATTTTCCACTTAGGCCTAGGTTGATAGATTTCACTAGATGATAGAAAATAAGCTAAAACACCATGCAAACCTTTATGCATGTCAACACACAACATACCAAAGTTGTAAAGCATCAAATTGTCTACAAGTTTGCTATAAAAAGTTTGAGCTAGATCGCATTACATTTTGAACTACAAGCACAATGGTATTCAAGGGTTTGATAGAACTGCAGTTTCAATTTATGTGTTGTATTTCTTGTTTCCACCTTTTGAATTACCAAATGAAGTCCAATTGATTCAAGGTCTGATGCATTTGAAAGTTAATGTACCCAATTTCATTTTATAAAAAGGAATATTTTTAAGTTGTATAGTGAATTTGAGAGTAATTTCAGAATGAAATTTGGGAAAGAGCGTCGACCCTAAACTTACCAAAATTTCCTGAGTGTAGGCTAACTGGGCTTGGTTTGAACTTTCGGGGCCCTTAACATCTGATTTTGAAAATGGTTAAAATAACATATTTGAAGGCAACATCTTGAACTAAAACTTTTGTATTTGATGTCTTGTACGAAAATGTATAAATGTTTAACTCCTCAATCAAGCGTTGCAAGGTTTTGCATGCTCAACTTGAAAATTTTTGACTTAGTGATTTGTTGGTCCAGTTATTGTTCTTTTCTAAGCAGGGTTAAGTCCAAATCCATGATTAACATTAACCTAATTGTGTGTCAAGGCTTTTGAGATGCCGGGGGTATCACAACGACTCCCGCACGTGCTGTGGAGGTCAGCCGGAGGCGTGGAGCAGAGGGGAGGACGAGGCCCGCGGGTTGAGCAGAGGGGCTTCGGCCGAAGGAGAGACCAACCTACCTCACCTCACTGTCGGGCTCCGTTGACAGGCAGGATGAGGCGGGGTGCGGCGGCCATGGCAGCACAGAGGAGAAGGCGGGGTGGATGACGACCCGGCCGGTGGCGGATCCAGGGGCCGGCGGGGAGGTGGTGGCAGCCGTGGCGCAGATTCGCCCTGGGAGGCTTGGATCCTGGTCGAGGAGCCACTGGTGGCGAGGAGGAGAGGAGGTGACATGCTGGCCACGACGCGGAAGGCCAGGAGGCGGTGGCAGTGTGGGGGAGGCAGCGGCCCGGTGGAGGAGGCGGCAAGGTGGCACGCGAGGAGGAGGATGTGAACTGGGCCAGGCAGCGGCGACGCGGCGAATTGAAGGAGGAGGAGGCAGCGACGCGTGCGAGGCGGCGGTGAGGGGAGACTCCATCCATGGTGGGCGGCGGCAGCGGGCTTCCGAGAGGGGGCAGGGCAACATGCCGGGGAGGAGCCGAGGCCCGGGCAGCGGTGGATAGGAGTTCGATGCGGGGAGGCGGCCGGCGTGGAGGGAGAGGGCGTGGAGGAGCCCCGCCAGCACGGAGGGAGAGGCACGGAGGTGGGAGCCGGGAGCGACGACGCAGGGCGCACGGCCTGGTGCAGGGGATTAGGGGAAGGGGAGAGAGGGAGGGTGGGAAAGTAATAAAGAAAATAGTAAAAAATGTGATAGGTGGTATAGAGTTGAGATATAGGGTTAACATGAGCGCAGAGAATATTGCTGTGTATGACGAAATATTCCTTTTAAAGTTGAGATATAGAGATGGACGAGTACAGATAGCCTAAAAGCTAGCGCATTGTGTGCATGACACCGACGTCCGTGATGAAGCCGGCCTGGTTCGTAGCGTGTATAAAGATGAATGTATGAAATGCAACATGATTCGTGCGTATGCAGGTATGCTCCCCAAAGAGATGATTTACTTATTAGGCATCTTTGGAATAGAAAAAAAATTCTAATCCTGTGTTTTTTCTATGAAGTTGTCGACGTTACATAGGGAGCCTTATTTGTAGCAACAATTTGCACTCCAATGACTTGTTTTTTTCCTTACAAAAGGGACATGGACTGCCTGATATTATTGACTTATATAACACTAGTCCATCGACCCATGCTCTCGCACGGGTTAGATTATTAATATATATATGTGTGTATTAAAAGTTGATGGATAATAGTAGCAGCACTTAATAATTCTAAAGCATATATATGTGTGTCTATTTTTGTTATTTATTTTTTTATATCAACGTATTTTTGTTGTTTAGAGTTATGATGTTGTTTTATTTTATTTATAGAATATTAGATGTTGTCGGAGCGGGAGTGCTCCTGGTCAGGTGGCGGAGTGCACCCGGCCGAGATCCTAAGTACTGGGAGTAGTTAGGGGGAGCAATCGTTGTTAGCTAAGTTGGTGGCGGCACGATGGTGGCGAGAGGATTTAGAGTGGTTCGGGCCGCCGGAGCGTAATACCCTACGTCCACTGTGGGTGTGTTCTTGTATTTCGTGGGCTAGTTCGAGCTTGTCTGAGTCTGTCCTTTGTGTTGCGTATGCCTCCCCTTTTATAGCCCAAGGGGGGCATGTACATGGTGGCCGGGCCCTGACAGGTGGTCCCGGCCATTTCCTCTATGGTACAGTTCTATTCTGTGACTGATGTCCAACGCTTCCATGCTTCGCGCCTGTACCACCGTCGTGACCGGGTATGGCCTGGAGATCCGCCATACCGTCTTGTCGCCCGGATACGGCGCCGCGCCGTCCTGTCTCACGCCGTCTTGTCCCATCGGCTGCTAAACCCGCTCAGAGGCTTCAGAGGCCGAGGGGCAGGGGACGCGCACGCGCGTCAGGACAGGGCGCCCGTAGCAGCGTTGTAGCGCCGCTGCCTAGTATTAGGCTGAGCGCGGCCGCCGCGCGAGGCGCGGCTTATGATGAGTACAGCGTACTTGTTTACTCAATATAGACCGCAGTGTAGCTGGGGAAATCAACTGTAGTGCTCTGTCATCGTCGCCGCGCCTTGGTAAGGCGCGCCCTTTTCCCTTGCCGCCGCCACCTGCCAGCGGCGGTGCCAGCGGCGATGGGGGCACATCCGTCTGACAGCGGCGGCGTCGGCGGGCGACGGGGGCACGCCTGCCTGACAACGGCGGCGGGCTATGGGGGCACGCCTGTCTGACACTCGTGGTGTCAGCGGCATTGGGGCGTGCCAGCCTGACAGCGGCGGTGTCAGCGGCATCGGGCACGCCCGCCTGCCCGCAATAAATGCGGCAGGTGGGCGAGGCGCCCGCCTGAAGGCCCCTGCCACGCGCCTTGTGGGCACGTGGCAACGCGAGACCTTTCCGTGCCTTGTGGTCACGTAGCGGCTCCGGACCTCCACGCGTTCTGGGGGCACGTGGCGGCCCCGGACCACTGGGGGCGCCGGCTCCGGACCTCCCCGTGCTCTGTGGGCACGAGGCGCCCCCGAACCACCGAAGGTACGGGCCCCGGGCTCCGGCCCGAGAGGTCCGGACCTCTCCTCGCGTGGCTGGGGGAGGCTCGGTCCTCAAGGAGGTCCGGGGCCTCCCCTGTGGGCCGGGTGCGTGGCCCTAGCTTCCCCAAGGAGTGGGCCGGGCCCATCTGTATGCGGCCTTAGGCCCTCCTTGTACTGCAGTAGTTACCTCCCTAGTGATCTTCGTCCAGTGTAAGCGGGTACCCGGTTAGCTGGGTACCGACAGTGGCCCCTGGGCTCGCCTTTGGTGAGTTCTTCGAACCTGAGGTGAGCCCACCGTCGCTTACTACACAAGCCGCCGGGAGCCGTGTGTGGCTACTGGCGCTTAGCCGTTAAGCTCACAGTTGGGCAGCCACCTGACCCCGCGGGGTGGCCCCGTGGGTTCCCATGATCTGGAGGCGCGCGATCGTAGGAATCTCTCGGGAAACGTGGGGGCAGGCCCGCGTCGGAAACCGCGCAGCGGTTCACCTACTTCTTCTCCTGCCATTAAGGCGGGGCAGACGACTACGTGGGCAGCCGTGCGTAAAGTGGAAAAGGCAGGGGCCCCGCATGTCGCGCGGGGACGCGCGTCCGCGAGCGGCGCCGGTTCGCCTTCCTGCCTTGCTTGCTCTTCTACCCGCCTGCCATGACTGCCTCCTCGGGCCCCTGCTGTCATAGACTCGGTGGCCCGTGGGTGCGCCCGAGCGTGCGTACACTTGTCGTCCGCGGCTTGCGGAGGATTGGTGGCAACCGTCAAATAGGGTTCTCGGCCATCGGCCGAGCACGTCCTTCTGCCATTTGCCTTTGCATCCCTTGCTTCCGCCGCGGCGCTTCATCTTCCTTGCAGCAGAGCTTTCGCTCCTTGCCCGCTGCGTGCTCCTCGCCTTCTCCATCGCCATCTTCCTCAGCGATGGGTCCGAGCCACCAATCCCCCCGGGAGACTGAGGAGAACCTCACCCGCGTCCGTCGCCTGCTCGGCTGGACGGACGCGGAGCGCCGCGATAATGTTCGCACGGGCTCCTCCCACCACCGCAACTTGCAGCTGGGGGAGTTCGTCCTCTTCGTCCCCTACCTTTACTGCGGGTTGGGGATTCCAATTTCTTCTTTCTTCATGCTGGTGCTGGAGACGTTTGGGCTGCAGCTTCAGCACCTCACCCCCCACTCCATCCTCCATGCGGCTATCTTTGCCCATTTCTGCGAGATGTTCGTGGGGGTTCCTCCCTGCGTGACGCTCTTCCGCCACTTCTTCTCAGTGAGGTGTTCCGGGCGGAGCTCGACGGAGATCGGCCGGTACTACTTCCTGCTGAAGGGGTCCGGGGGAAGATCGACCTACCTCCCCACCTTCGCCAGCGCCAAGTGGGAGCACTGGCATAATGACTGGGCGATCATCAAGGCGGAGCCGAACGACTGGTTGGTGCTCCCGGACAGCAGCCCCGACGCACCCCTCCCGGAGGGTGCCTCGACGGATCTGCCACCCGAGCTTTCCCCCGTGCTGGCCAGGATCGCCGAGCTCGTCAGCGGCGGCTTGACCTCACTGCACGTGCTCGCGGACTTCCTCAGGCGGAGGCTCGCTCCCTTGCAGATGCGGCCAAGGTTGGCGTGGAACTACACCGGCCCCAACGACTGCAGCCGGGTAGTACGTGGCGAAGAGCACGACCTGACGCCGCTCCTGCTGGAGGAATGGGTGCGGTGTGTCACGGACGTGAACTTCCCTCCGGAGCAGCTGCGCCTGCCGTCCGCTATCGTGCCGCTCTGCCGCGACCAGGCCTTGCGGACGGCGGTGCTCCGGGAGATGCCCACGCTCGACGACGGCGGCCTCGCGGCGCGGCAGCTTGGAGGCGATCCCAACCGGGGGATCCACATCGCCGACGCCCCGGTTGGGGGTTCTGGTGCCATAGGCACCGCCCCTGCTGACAAGGGCAAGGAGCCGGTGGCAGCGTCCCCCGCCGCTCCGCCGGCGGGTGGTGAGGGGACGCGGCGAAGGCTGGCCCGCGGCGACGGGACCTTTGTCTCGGAGCCCGACCCGAAGCGTCAGCGGACCTCAGGGGAAGGCAGCTCCTCTGGGCAAGGGGAGCGAGTGCCACCGCCGCCTCCGGGCCAGCGGCACCCTCAGCGCCGGGCACCTCCTCCGACGCCGGACCAGCAGCGGCGACCCTCTCCGGCCGCGCCGGCCTCGGGCCCGCGGCAACAGCAGCCATCGGCAGCGTCGACCGCAGATCGGCAGTCGCGGCGAGGGTCCGGCCTTCGTGGCCGCTGGTCGACGCCTACCTCGAGGTAAGCCCTTTGGATTAGCTTCGCATACTTCGTGGTACTACGGCTAGCTTTTTCCAGGCTCCTCAGCCTTTCGCCGTGCATTCTTGTTTAGGCCGTCACGCCCGGGCGGCGTTCCTCCCCCCAGCGGCTCTGGTGGCCGGGCGACCACGGCGGAGAAGCGCGCCCCTGGTGGTCCGACGGCGGAAGACGCCACGCGGGCCCGGGCTACGACCGAGGGGCCTGCACCGGAGGCCACCCCGTCTGTCCGGCCCCAGGTGGACCGACGCCGGGGGGCGCCTCGGGGGTCGAGACCGTACCCGGAGTGCCTGCTGAGGGGGCAGCTCCGGGCGCGTAGCCCCGGGCACCAGGCCACCCGGTGCCGGAGGGCGTCGCGACCCAAGGGCCTGCGCCGGGGGCGGCTCCTGACTGCCGGACCTCGGAGCCTTCGTCGCCCGCCGCCCAGACGACCAGCCCCAGATCCCCGCCTCCTACCGAGGGGGAACTGGAGGAGGTTCTGGGTAGGCCGCTCCTGCCCCTGCCCCAGCCGGGTGGAGCCCCTCTTCCTCGCGTGCTTCGTCGGGCGCACCAAGCCTTGGATGACGCCCAGGAGGCGCTCCAGCTGGAGTGGGCCCGGCTGCAACAGGAGCGCGAGGGCCTGGACGGCTGGCGGGTCCGTCTGGGGGAGCAGATCGAAGCCGCCACCGCCCAGCACTCACGGACCCGTGCGGAGCTTTCCACCGCCCGCACCGAGCTCGATGCTGACCGCGCAGCCTTGCAAGAGGACCTGCAGAGGTTCGCTAGCCGGGAGCGCGCGGTTGGGCTCCGCGAGAAGCAGACCGAGGTGGCCGAGGCGCGGCTGAAGCTCGAGCAGGCGAAGCTGGAGTCCGCGTGGAAGGGCGTGGAGCAGCGCCGGCAAGAGCTGGTGGAGGTGTCTGAGCGGCAAGCTGCCGTCAACTCCGAGCTCGACAAGATGAGGTCGAGGCTTGTCGAGCGCGAGGCAGCGGTTGCGGCTCGCGAGGACTCCGCCGCTCAGCGGGAGGCGTCGGCCAAGGCTCTGAGGGACTCTGCTGCTCGCCAGGCTGCCACGCTCAAGGTCCACGAGGATTGGGTGAAGTCCCGTGAAGCGGGGCTGGCGGAGCAGGAGAAGCAGCTGCTGGCTGAGCGGGCCGCTCTGGAGCAGCTGAAGCGGGGTGCTGCTCAGCAGGCGGCGGTGGAGGACCGGGAGCAGATGCGCGCCGGCCTCCAACGCATCGCCGACTGGGCCGGGGAGGCGAGTTCGGCTCTGGTACCGCTCGGACTGAGTCCGATCCGGGTGACAGAGTCGCCGTCCACTATTGCGGAAGCCCTCCCTGTCCTTGACTCGGCGGTGGAGCGACTCCGGCGCCTAGACTCCACGCTCGGAGAGCGCCTTGAAGCTGAGGGCCGCGAGTTGTGCCGCCTTGTGGTGGAGCACCTCCTGGTCTGCTTCCGGAGCCACGACCCCGCCATCTCCTTGGACCCGGTCATCGCAGGTCCGGTGGAGGAAGCGGAGGCCGCCGCTCGGGTCAGCGTGCAGGAGGTGGTGGAGGTCGTCGCCGCCCGGTTCCAGCAGACCCCTGCAGACGAGGACCCGGATGTACCGGGGACAGGGGCCTCTCCAGCGCCGTAGGGCAACAGCTTTTGCTGTTTTGTTTTTTCTCTCTTTTTTTTTATGTAAAATGTTAGTATGCCAAGTAATATAAGAATGGTAGTTGCGACTTATCTCCATTTGCTCCCTGCTGCATGTTGATGCGTTGTTACCTGACCCCCTGGCCCCCTGGTAGGTAGGCTCTAAGTTTTGAGGCTGGCTACCACTAAGTCAGAGGCCAGACCTGCATGCAACTCACGGCAAACGTCAATATCGCACCTACGGGACCCACTCTGAGTTGACCTTTTCCGCTACTCGAGGTCCGGAGCGTTTGCTGTCCGGGCCAGGGGCTAGAATGTTTGTTCGTGGGATAGTAGGGTGTGTGAGTTAAGGGTACAGAACCAGGCAAAACTGCGACACAGCCCTGGACTATCCTTAGACCAAAACACCTTAGCTCTGGTCCGGTCTTGCAGTCGTTCGGACCTCTCCTAGCGAAATAAAAAGGTAACCGCGCTACCTCGAAGTCCTCGGAGTCGCAGCCGGACCTCGCTGCTGAGGTTAGGGGGTGTGCCATTAGCTTTAGGGGGTGGTCCGGAGCGCTAAACGCACTGTTCCTGATACTGGGGGAACTCGCGGCGTGGTAGGGAGTGTTCAGTGCCTAGGGTATGAGACCAGGCTAAGCAGCTGACAGCTCCGTGCTACCAAGGCGAGCCCCTTTTCTCTGGAGCTGGCACCTAGTATTCCGGACCTCCTTCCCAGCCTCTGTGCTAACCGCTTCACACTCAAGCTGCTAAGTCCTGCTGGTTCCGAGGAGATTTTCGGCAAGAGTAGGATTCCACATAGGGGTTAGGAAAAATTGAAACAAGTAGTAATAACGGAGACAAGAACTTCGGGGCTAAACTTTTTCTTTAATCAAGCGGTACAGGGTGTCATGTGATGTCAGCCAGAGGTCGGGATTACAAGGGCGGACCTTCACCGCTCTGGCCCACATCGTGGTCCTATTTAGCTTACAAAAAGAAAAAAGGAGTTGCCCTGAATTCCTTGTCTACGGATAAAACTTACGGAGGTGCTCTATATTCCAAGGGTTCGGTAGCGGAACTCCTTCCTCCGTGGCGAGGCGAACGCAACCGGGGCGACTAACTTCTGTCACCTTGAAGGGGCCTTCCCAGCTGGGGGAGAGCTTGTTGCGCCCTTCTCGGCTCAAGATGCGCCTCAGGACCAGGTCTCCAGGTTGGAGCACCCTGCCCCGCACGGTTCGCTCATGATAGCGTTTGAGCGATTGGTTGTACCGTGCGTTCCGGATTGCAGCCTGCCATCTTTGCTCCTCGACGAGGTCGACGTCGTCGCACCCTGCTTGTTCCTGCAAAGATTCATCGAAAGCTTGGACCCGTGGGGAGCCCAAGAGTATTTCTGGTGGGAGGCATGCCTCGGCCCCGTATACCAGGAAGAATGGGGTTTCCCTGGTTGCTCGGCTGGGTGTGGTCCGGATCCCCCATAGCACGCAGGGGAGCTCATCAACCCACTTCGCACCGTGCTTTCCCAAGCAGTTGAAGGTGCGGGTTCTGAGCCCCTTGAGGATTTCTGCGTTAGCTCTCTCGACCTGTCCATTGCTCCTAGGATGTGCTACAGAGGCGAAGCATAACTGGATGCCAACGCCGTCGCAATAGTCCTGGAAGACCTGGCTCGTGAACTGGGTCCCATTGTCCGTTATAATACGGCTAGGGACGCCGAACCGGCACACAATGGACTTAAGGAAAGCTGTTGCAGTTCCTTGGGTGATGCTTACTACTGGGGTTACCTCAGGCCATTTTGTGAATTTGTCAATGGCGACGTAGAGGTACCGGTACCCACCGACAGCTCTAGGGAAAGGTCCCAGGATGTCCACCCCCCATACCGCGAAGGGCCAAGAGGGTGGAATCATCTGCAGAGACTGAGCCGGTGTGTGTATCTGCTTTGCGTGGAACTGACACGCCTTGCAGGACCTTACCAGCTCAGCTGCATCCTGGAGCGCTGTCGGCCAGTAAAAGCCATGCCGAAAGGCTTTACCGACCAGCGTACGGGACCCTGAATGATTCCCGCACTCGCCTCCATGGATCTCCGCGAGTAAATCGCGGCCCTCCTCCCGGGTTATGCATCGCATGAGGATGCCATTGGCGCCACGCCTGTAGAGATCCCCTTCTACTAGCGTGTAGCGCTTAGCCAACCGCACTATGCGCTCAGCGGACACACGTTCTTCGGGAAGGATTTTGTCCTTCAGGTAGTCCCGGATCTCTGAGATCCGTGCATCGGGACTGCCCTGAGCCATTGGATGTGTCCCTGATGACATGCCGGGGTCATCAGTCCGCACGATCCTTGGTGGGCTCCAGAGATGGAGGACCACTGGGACTGCTAGCTTCGAGGTGCTAGTTCTGCCCCCTTCGCCCAGTTCGGCCGGCTGGGCGGTTGGTCTCAGCAGCTGTCTTTTGAAGACGCCCTCGGGTACTGAGCCCCGAGTCGATGCCCTCGCGGAGAGGTCATCTGCCACTGAGTTGAGGTTCCTGGGAACGTGCTGCAGTTCCAGGACCTCGAAGTCCTTCTCGAGCTCCCTCACTCGCATGAGGTATGCTGCGAGCTGGGGGTTATTGCAGCAGCACTCCCCCCGGACCTGTCGGATCACCAACTGGGAATCCCCCTTAACCAGGAGCTGCTTGATTCCCAGTGAATGAGCGATCATGAGCCCAAAGATCAAGCCTTCGTATTCCGCCATGTTGTTAGTGGCTTTGAATTCGAAGCATACTATGTACTTTACTTGATCCCCGTTTGGGTCCACGAGGGCCACTCCTGCTCCGGACCCTTTTTCGCGGGCGGATCCGTCGAAGAAGAGAGTCCAGTGCGGCTTGGTGAAAACCCGGATGGTCCTGTCCGGCTGGGAAGGTTCCGCCTCGGCTTGCGGACCTCCAAATTCCGAGGCGGTGGGAGTCCATTCTGCGAAGAAGTCGGCTAAGACTTGGCTTTTGGCAGCATTTCGGGCTGGAAGTCGAGTTGGAATTCTGCCAGCTCCGCAGCCCATTTGGCGATATTCCCAGTAGCGTTAGAATTGCGCAGGATTGCTCTTAATGGGTAAGAGGTCACCACGACAACCTTATGCGCCTGGAAATAGTGGCGCAACTTTCTGGAAGCAATAAGTAATGCGTAGGCGAACTTGTGAGCTTCCAGATACCTGGCCTTCGCCCCGTGGAGGACTTCACTGACGTAATAGACTGGCTTCTGGGTGGTCCGGACCTTAGTGGCAGGTCCGAGACCATCTCCCCCTGCCAGGCTGGCCCCCTGGGCGGCTTGGCCTCCAGCTTCTGGTGGCTTATCGCCTTAGGCAGGGCAACGTGCCAACCGGACCTCCGATATCGGGGCCGGCTGCAGCTCCCGTGGTGGGCGGACCACCACCTTCCACTTGGGGGACCCCGGTGTTCCCTTCGTGGGGATGGGCTGGTCGCTCGGCGACCAAGACCATGCTTACTACCTCGGATGTCGCCGCGAGGTAGAGAAACAGGGTCTCACCAGACTCTGGCGCCACTAAAACAGGCAGAGTAGTGAGATGCTGCTTCAACTCCTGGAAGGCTTGCTCAGCCTCTTCGGTCCACATGAATGGTCCGGACTTCCTCAAAAGCTTGAAGAAGGGCAGGGCTCTCTCAGCTAGCTTTGAGATAAAACGGCTGAGGGCTGCCAAGGACCCAGTGAGTTTCTGGAGGTCCTTAATGCAGGCCGGCGGCCGCATAGCCTCGATCGCCCTGATCTTGGTTGGGTTTGCCTCAATGCCGCGATGTGACACTAGGAACCCTAACAGTTTACCGGCCGAGACGCCAAAGACGCATTTCTCGGGGTTCAGCTTCGTGCGCGTTGTGCGCAACCTATCGAAAACGAGGGCTAGGTTTTCCATCAAGGTCGACCCTACCCTGGTCTTGACAACAATGTCATCGACATAGACCTCTACTATGTTTCTGATCAGGTCGTTGAACGTGAAGTTCATGGCACGCAGAAACGTAGGTAAAGCATTCCTCAGACCATATGGCATTACAACGTAACAATATAAACCATCTACTGTTACGAAAGCTGTATGCCTCTTATCCTCCTCATCCATCTGGATCTGATGAAACCCAGAGTACGCATCTAAAAAAGACAAGAGTTCACACCCAGAGGTGGAATCTACTATCTAGTCTATGCGCGGGAGGGGATAAGGGTCTGGAGGACATACTTTGTTAAGGCTGGTGTAGTCGATACACATCCGAAGCTTCCCGTTCGCCTTGGGGACGACCACCGGGTTAGCCAGCCACTCGGGGTGATGGACCTCCTCGATGAAGCCCGCGTCCAGGAGCTTCCGGACCTCCTGACGGATGAAATCCTGGCGCTCCACGGACTGCCTCTGCGGCTTTTGCCGCACCGGCTTGGCGTCTGGGTTGATCTTCAGACGGTGCTCAATCACTTCCCTAGGGATCCCAGGCATCTGTGACGGTTCCCAGGCGAACACGTCGACATTTGCCCGGAGGAAAGCAACGAGCGCGTCTCCCTATTTCTCTCCCAGATTCCCTGCGATGCGGGTGGTCTAGGAGGGCTCCGCCCCGATCTGGACGGCCCAGACAAGGCGACATGGAAGTATGACGCCATAACGGCGTCGTCTCCGCCAGCCGCTGTGATAGCGGTGACGTACACCTGCAGGAATTCCGACGGGTTGGTATTCCCGTCGTACTTTTCCGGCAGGTGCGGCCGGAACTTCTGCGGCCAGCGCGCGGAGCGGAGACTGTCCGCGAGTGCTGCGCAGCCAACTCCAGCCGATACGACCCCTGGTGGCGTTTGCACGCCAACCGAGGTGGCGCGTAAGCCGGGGGCTTAGGTGCTGCAGCGGCGAACGCCGCGTCAAGGTTCTTGCCCTTGGCGGCGCTTGGCTGCATCTGTGGTTGCTCCACGGTGGTGGGGGTGCCTGCTTGCCGGCGGTTGAGCTCGGCTCGCAGGTCTTCTGTCTGCGCGCTCCTTACTGAGGGGGAGCGCGCGGATGTTGCCGCATTGTGCTGCCTGCGGCGGTTCGACCTTCCCCCGCTGCTGGGAGGGAGTCGTGACCCAGTCCTAGCCGGGCCAGGGGTGACCTCAGCTAGGTGGATCAGGCGATCTACATCGCTTCGCCACTGCGCCAAGGCACTAGGTGAGGCTGTCGGCCCCGGAGGGTTACGCAGCAACTCCCTGGCTGCGGCGAGCGGGCCGCTAGCAGCAGCGGGGTTCGCTGTGGCGGCGTTTGCCGCTACAGCACTTGTTACTGCAGTGTTTGCAGCAGCGGTGCCCCCCGCGGGGCGTCGAGGGAGCCGCGGCGTTCGCGCCGCGTCCTCAGAACGGTGGGGGGAGGCCTGCGACCCAGTCGAGGCCACCTCCTCTGATGCGGCTGCTTCCTCATGGAAATCGCGGATGCGCACCATCATGCGGTGAGGGATGAAGCTAACTGATGCGCCCCCCTACCTGGCGCGCCAAATGTCGGAGCGGGAGTGCTCCTGGTCAGGTGGTGGAGTGCACCCGGCCGAGATCCTAAGTACTGGGAGTAGTTAGGGGGAGCAATCGTTGTTAGCTAAGTTGGTGGCGGCACGATGGTGGCGAGAGGATTTAGAGTGGTTCGGGCCGCCGGAGCGTAATACCCTACGTCCACTGTGGGTGTGTTCTTGTATTTCGTGAGCTAGTTCGAGCTTGTCTGAGTCTGTCCTTTGTGTTGCGTATGCCTCCCCTTTTATAGCCCAAGGGGGGCATGTACATGGTGGCCGGGCCCTGACAGGTGGTCCCGGCCATTTCCTCTATGGTACAGTTCTATTCTGTGACTGATGTCCAACGCTTCCATGCTTCGCGCCTGTACCACCGTCGTGACCGGGTATGGCCTGGAGATCCGCCATACCGTCTTGTCGCCCGGATACGGCGCCGCGCCGTCCTGTCTCACGCCGTCTTGTCCCATCGGCTGCTAAACCCGCTGAGAGGCTTCAGAGGCCGAGGGGCAGGGGACGCGCACGCGCGTCAGGACAGGGCGCCCGTAGCAGCGTTGTAGCGCCGCTGCCTAGTATTAGGCTGAGCGCGGCCGCCGCGCGAGGCGCGGCTTATGATGAGTACAGCGTACTTGTTTACTCAATATAGACCGCAGTGTAGCTGGGGAAATCAACTGTAGTGCTCTGTCATCGTCGCCGCGCCTTGGTAAGGCGCGCCCTTTTCCCTTGCCGCCGCCGCCTGCCAGCGGCGATGGGGGCACATCCGTCTGACAGCGGCGGCGTCGGCGGGCGACGGGGGCACGCCTGCCTGACAACGGCGGCGGGCTACGGGGGCACGCCTGTCTGACACTCGTGGTGTCAGCGGCATTGGGGCGTGCCAGCCTGACAGCGGCGGTGTCAGCGGCATCGGGCACGCCCGCCTGCCCGCAATAAATGCGGCAGGTGGGCGAGGCGCCCGCCTGAAGGCCCCTGCCACGCGCCTTGTGGGCACGTGGCAACGCGAGACCTTTCCGTGCCCTGTGGTCACGTGGCGGCTCCGGACCTCCACGCGTTCTGGGGGCACGTGGCGGCCCCGGACCATTGGGGGCGCCGGCTCCGGACCTCCCCGTGCTCTGTGGGCACGAGGCGCCCCCGAACCACCGAAGGTACGGGCCCCGGGCTCCGGCCCGAGAGGTCCGGACCTCTCCTCGCGTGGCTGGGGGAGGCTCGGTCCTCAAGGAGGTCCGGGGCCTCCCCTGTGGGCCGGGTGCGTGGCCCTAGCTTCCCCAAGGAGTGGGCCGGGCCCATCTGTATGCGGCCTTAGGCCCTCCTTGTACTGCAGTAGTTACCTCCCTAGTGATCTTCGTCCAGTGTAAGCGGGTACCCGGTTAGCTGGGTACCGACAGATGTGATTATTTAATTTAATCTTTTATAATGCTACGGTGAATTTAATTAATATTTTATAATGACATGGTGGTAATTTATATGTCTCAATGAGTTATTTATGGTGGGTAATTTATTTGTAAATTTGGGATTATTTTAATGTAATGTCTATAATTGCATGACGAGTAATTTGTACGCAAATTTAGACGGTTATTTTAATTTATATTTGATAATTGCATGGTGGATAATTTATATGCAAATTTAGGGGGTTACTTTAATGGCATGATGGGCAAATTATATGCAAATTTAGAGAGTTATTTTAATGGCCTTTCCTAATGGCATGGTGGTAATTTTTTTAGAAAATATAACCGATCTAATGGCTAGTATTATCTGATACCGCTTAATGTAAGCCGGATGTTTCTGATTTTCGTAGGAATTTATTACATTTATCTTTTTTTTCTAGCGCGCTTCGTAATTCGTGTTTTTTAAATATCTAATTAGTAATAGTAAGATAAGATACTAGAAAAAGAAATTAGCCCAATAAGTCATAATTAAAGACTAGGGGTGCCCGCACGAGACCGGTGCAACCCGGCTGGCTCTCTACCGGGCGGGCCCTTTTCTCTTGCCCTGAGATGGAGCGCCATTTCACGATGGAAGGGTGGCGGGCCTGTATGTCTCTGAATATGTGTGCGTATCTATCTTTAGTCAGGGCTATCTTCATTCTTCGATCGTCGGTCCAAGATCCGGCTTGTCAGATCTGAATCTGATGATGCATGCATGATCTACTGACAGGTCGACAACAGAATCCGATCGATCCGGCAATCTATATACATACGAACGTCCTTCTGTCGGTCCAGCCTCGAGAGTGACCTTCAACAGTTCGTCGTCTATCACATAGCGTGGGGGCTGGGGTGCGCCAGCCCTCCCTGCAGGCTTGCACACCATGAAAAATGTAGGAGAGATGAGGGGATAAATGAAAGGAAAAAAGAAGAAAAGAGGATGCTGAAAAAGAAAAAGAAAGAAGGAGCTCAGCCCCCCGCCCATCCATCCTGCATCCGCCACCGATCTTGACTGAATCGTGTGGCTGTGTCGCCTTGAAGATCGAGTCGTCCTCTGGCTCGACGAGAGAAACAGAAGCCATGTAGGTACAAGACGTCATATGTGTCGAGACCATAGATAGATACATATTGACTCACGGTGATTCGATCGATCGACGACGAAGAGATCACGGCTTGGCTTGTTTTCTAGAAGACAAAAACTGAAGCATCAGTCAGTCATGATCAGATCAGAGTTCACTGATGTCACTGTCCGGCGGCCAAGATACGTTTCGTCCAAGATTCGAGCGCATCCATTCCGATTTATGGATCCTGGCTGCTGTGCTTGTCGGTGCACAGATCCGACTGTATCTTTATTTCTCAAATCTCACGCTACTATTTTTTTTATCACATTATCAGTAAAACAGCATAAAACGGTACCAAACAGTGACCGAAACAGTTTTAAATTTCTCAAAATGAATAACATCATTAGAGATAGCCTAACAAGGCTCTTTCCGCTAGCTAGCGTGCTTAGAGGTCACGTTCATGCACGTCTTCTCCAACGGGGTCTATTGATACAGAGCAGCTGCAGGTGAACAACAAAAGGATCAGAACGAATCCGATCATCCACGACCATCAACGATGGCGAACTTTCGCTGAAGCACGGCATTGCATTGCAATCTTAATTTCCTCGCTACTTCTTCGATTCCTCGGATTATTTTTAAATGACGCCACGCTGATTGACGACATTGAAAAAAGATCAAAGGCACTCATCGTACGGATTTTGGTCGATATTTTGACTCTACCATCCATCCTCTGCCAGTGATTATGCATTTAGTTTTTAAAATTTTGGTTAGATTTCATAAAAACAAAAGCGTTGGCAGAAAATGTTTGCCAAACTTCGCTCCTATGGCTAGTGTCCCGTTTTTTCTCTCTCCAAAAACGAAACCATGAACACGGGAGGTACTAATAACTAAGCGGCGCCCAACCGCTCAAGGTCGTCGCTCAAAAACGATCTATGGAGGGCCCTGCATGCACGCCACAGCGAACAGGTTCCATCGATCATCCTTGCATCCTAGGAGATCTTGACAGGACACCGTACCCAGCAAGAGATCGGTATGACATCACAAACGATGGCTACTTATTGGATCTGTTGTTACAATTACTAATAGAACTCTTATTAGCATCCATATTAATCCTTCCTCAATTCTTATAAAATTTTAAAATATATAAACAAAAATATCAGGCTCTTTTTTAGGTAGCTCTAATAATAATAGTCATTAGATCTGTTATATTTTCTAAAAAATTTCACACAGTGCCATTATGGAGAATGAATTAAAATAACCCATAGATTCACATATAAATTATCCACCGTACCATTATGAAATATGAATTAAAATAAACTTCTAAATTTGCATATAAATTGTCCACCATGTCATTATGAAATCTGAAATAAATAGCCCCCTAAATTTGCATAAATATCCACTATACCATTACAAAAAATAAAATAAAATCACTCTTAAATTTGCATATAAATTATCCACCATGTCATTATAAAAGATGAATAAAAATAACCCCTAAATTCGTATAAAATTATCCAGAATCCCATTATGAAAGATTAATTAAAATAATCCCTAAATGTCTAATATACCGATGATAAAATAAAATAACATCTATGCACTAAATTATAAAAAAAATATGTTTTTCTAAAAAAATAGACACACACATATATATTCTGAATTATCAATTGTTGCTACTATTAAAATGATCTATCAAATCCTAAGACATATACCGCACAGTTTAATGGGCTAGTTATATTTAATGTATGGATAAAATGTTTTTAATGTGAATTCCCTCGGCTTAGCCGCCAAACCTCCAGATCTATTTGCTGAAAACCAGCTCAAAAAACTACTCAAATTTGCTGGATGGTGATCTAGCCCCCTGCCAAGTGGTTGTGCCATTGGCTCAAGGGAATGAACTCAAGTGCCATGCGTGTCGCATGCACTCCATCACTATACTCATCTCATTACTCAAATTCACTCAACTTTGTTTCCAGGGCCAGATTCCTAAAAAATGAGCGTATCGCTGGAGCGAGCCTTTGACTGAGTCCAGCCGCGAGTGTGTTTTGCACTTTGTAAGTCCTCTCTGACTGCACATGCAATCGACCGTCCAAGCAGTGTGTACATACACGTCCACTTATACGCTCTACAGATCAAGTCTTACCCCTTGTACTACGGCTGCCAGCTGATGACGTCGGGATCGATCTAGCCACTCGACGACGGATCATATATATATCGGAGCTTAGCTCCAACGACCGTCGGCCGTGCCCGTGATGGGGGCTGTGGGCTCCCTCCATTGCTTTCGTAGGTATAGCTAATAGTGCAGCCGAGATCGAGATCTGGCTGGGATCTAGCAATATACATGCAACAGTGACGAGCGATCCAGTGTGTACGTACTGCAGTGGATACCCATGTCGCGAAAGAAAGCCAAGCCCTGGATCTGGCCGGAGGGCGTCATCAGTCGATATCATATCTGATATCCATGTGAACTGCGACCCACAAGGTACAGTACATACCTGCGTGTAGAAACCTTTACGTACATGTAGAACATGTAGGACTGTAGTGCTTCTGCTTGCAAGTAGTAAACGCTACTGCAGCAACATTTATTATCATATACATGTACACTTTCAAGCAGCAGATCGCACAGTACGAGTTCATATATCGTACGGAGTACATACCATATGTACGTATATATAAATGCTCTGGCAGAGGTACAGCTAGCTGATGGTGCACTATACGTACTGTTCTTGGTTTGGTGGATCAGCTGTTGACGACGCGCATGCATTATTAATATATATATATATATATATCTTACCTGCTAGCTAGACACAAAGAGCGAGCTGATGAGTACGTACGTGGTACTCCGTATAACTGTACGTACCACCGAAGCCACACAATGCACGATCGGTGCCGTGGGTCATCAGGCAGCAGGCAGCGGGTAGGAGAAGATCCTCTGGCCTCGCGACAGGATCGCGCTGGGGTCGTACTTGCGCTTGCGCTGCGCGAAGGCGTCCCACCTGCCGGGCCCGAAGTGCGTCGCCGCCCACTCCGCCTGCGTCGCGTAGTGCGGCAGGTACTGCGTGCAGGGGATGCCCGCGCCCTTGCAGAACCGCGCCACCTCTGCGTTCTGCTCCTCCATGCGCCGCAGCTCCTCGCCGCCAGCCACCGCCGACCGCAGGATCCCCACCGTGTAGAACACCTCCTCCTCGCCCGGGAACACCGCCGACATCGCGCCGTCCCACCGGCCGCGGTTCATGGGGTAGACCAGCACGGGGCCGCCGCCGCCGCCGCCGCCCCGGCGGAGCACGCCGTGGAAGACGCCCGCGGCGAAGTCCAGGATGCGGGACCGCGGGAGGAAGAGGTTGAGCCACGGGTGCGGCACGTGCCAGAGCCCGGCGTCGCGGAGCCTGAGCTCGCCCGCGCGGACGCGGTCCAGGAACTCCACGTACGACACGTCCTGCACGAACGCGAACCCCCGCGCGTGGCCGAGCTCCCGCACCAGCACCTCCACACTCTGCACACATGCATGTACACACACAATTAATTATTTTTGTATTCGTATGCAGGGCCGGCCGATACATATTTCACACCACGTTCCTTTGCATATGTACGTACTTCCGTCCATACGTGCATGCATGTTAAAAATGGTACGTGTCAAGGTGGGGAGCTTGCGAAGGGGCTGCATGCTGCTGTAAATATCTAGCTGGAGCACGTACAGATTAATAATTTCAGCAAGCTAGTATGCATAAATTAAATCTGAGATTGCTTAGCTTTTTGTTGATTGGCCAAGTTTCACGTTGTGTACAAATTAAAGATTCGGGCACTGTTGCAGCTGGGCCATGTGTGTGCATGCAATGCGATGCCAGGATCTTTGCGCGTAGGCCAGCAACGATTGCTTGCTGGGTCCCTGTCGAGGAAAAACGTGGCCGTCCGGCATACTGTTGCATGCTAGTGGTGTAAACAACGTATCTGTAAAGAGATCAGTCGTGTCCGCCACCCCCTGCATGGCTGGCCGCCTTGCTGTGTGTGAATACCCCGCCCGAATGATTCATTTGTTTCTGGCCCTAGCTAGTCTTATCATATAGAACGACATGACTTGTTCTTATCAACTAACTGTAATACTGTACTACTATATACTATATACATGAGATCACCCCAGTATTTCTTTGACCTTTCTTTAATTTCTTTCTTTCTTTTATGTTAGTTCACTCAACAGTCAGCAGTACAACTGTCTTTGACCTTTCTTTGTGTCAACAGTACAGAGATCGACGTTACTACATATAGATTCATCCCGGAAATTAAACACTTTCATTTCATTTAAAACAGTAGTACTCAGTATATGTTTCATTAAACATTTACTAGCTAGCCAGAGCAGGTAAAAGCTAGGTCGAAAAGGCGTGTGTTTCACATCCTTTGTGCTCCAGAAAAAGAAAAGTGCGCAAAAAGCTTCCGAAAGATATATGCACCAGAAGGGGCCGACAAAGGCAGGCGGCCAAGTACGATGTCGACACCAACTTGCACCCGTTGGAACCATGCATATATGCACGAATTCATGCATGCGTCACAGCCCCAAACTTGGGACGACAGAGCCGTAACACGATCGATGCATGATCATGGCCGGCCGGCGGCGCATGCACGTAGTACTCAGAAATTTAAAGCCGGAGGTGGTGGGTGCGGTAGTGTCATCACCTTGTCCACGTCCGCGGCGGACGTGTCGCTGGCGCCGCCGTAGTACACCGCGCCTTCGAGGCAGTACAGGACGCCGCCGGCCTTCTTGGCTAGCTCGGTGACGCGCGCCGCGTCGGCCGCCGAGAAGAAGGACGACGGCGGCTGCGAGCGCCAGCTCCCGATGAGGCCCTGGAAGTCGGTGAGGACGGAGCCCTCGACGTAGTCCATGAGCCCGCCCAGCGCGCCGCCGCCGCCGCCGCGCTCGTCGACGATAATAAGCCGCTCCTGGTCGCGCGTGAGCGCCGCGGCGTCGGTGTAGAGGAGGCGCACCCACCGCGCCCTCGCCGGCGCCGGCACCAGCGGGATCCGCGCGCGCGTTATGATGCCGAACTGCCCCAGCCCGCCCAGCACGGCGTCGAACAGGTCGGCGTCCTTCGCCTTGGAGCACGTGACCATTTCCCCGGTTCCTGATGTGTGTGGATATTGAATATTTTCATGCATGCACGTACGAGTACGGTCAACAGTTTCTTATATGTATGTATGTCCATCGTCGTCACGTACGCCCAAGTCAACGATATGTACGCAAACAACGTACCGGTGATGACGTCGAGCTCAAGGACGTTTGATATCTGCGGGCCGTGGCGGAAGGCCTGGCCGCTGATGCCGGCGTTGGAGAGCGTCCCGCCGACGGTGAGGTGGAGGTAGTCAGTCCAGGAGCGCGGCGTGAGGCCGTGTGCCAGAGCCGCGTGCAGCACGTCCACCCACAGCTGCTCGCCGCCGGCGTCGATGTACCGCCAGTCGACCGAGACGTTGAGACGCTCCGGCGCGCCGGGGGAGGACCCCAGCGACGCCATGTCGACGACAACGCCGCCGGGGGCCGTGGCCTGGCCGCGGGTCGAGTGGCCGCGCCCGCGCGCCGAGACCGGGAACGGGGACGCGCGCGCGCTGGACGCCCGCAGCAGCGCGGCAATGTCTGCCGGTGTCGACGGGTAGAACACGGCCGCGGGCCGCGCGGCGGGCGCGGACACGTTGGTGCCGAAGTCGGTGGACGCGAGCGCGAGCGCGTCGGCGTCCGTGCGGAAGCGCCCTGCCTTGGTGCGCGCGAGCTCGCGGATCAGCTCGTCGTCGATGAGATCAGGCGAGGCCGGCTGCGCGGGCGCGGCGAGCGTGGGCGGGAGGGCCGTGATGAGGGCGGCGGCGCAGTTGATGAGGTGGACGAAGAGGGTGGCCATGGCGACCATGGTGACTTCACTACGTGCTCGTCTCTCTCTTAGTTAGCTCGATCTAAACTCTTGAGCTTGAGCACGCAGCAGCGTGTGGAGAGGCCAGCGACCTTAAATAGCCGCCGCGTGTTCACCGTGACCGTACGTGCAGAGAGCTGGTCGTTGTGTTAGGTACGGGGTTTATAGTTTATTACTGCTTAGTAGTAGTTCGGAGCGGGAGGACGGACGGCGTGTCGTCCATGATATAGATGATGCGATCCAGTACGTGGCGACGACCGATGACTTGCATTTCTTGGACTGGAGCTGCATGCTGGCCAGTGGCCTGTGGGAGATAAATCCGCGCGCAGCGCAGAGAAGATATGGTGCCGTACTAGGTGATCAGACACGTCCACGTCCATGCATATGTTCACGCATATATGGTCGTCCTCGTGCACGAACTGCGGTCCGGCCGGCCGGGTATCGTTCCTTGTGTTGTGTAGTGTGTGTGTGAGCGCGCAGGACGTATACACACTGCTGACACGTACTGAGATCAGATCGGTGGCAGTACGAAGACTTTTCTCCGGAAAACGACATGTGGTTCTGCCTGCCCATGCCCATGCCCAGCTAGCTGATTGATTGATGACTGATGAGAGAGAGCAGCGCCTCAGTGACGTGACGACTGGGCACGGTATATATGCGAACGAAGCGAAAGGCTAGTTCTACCTTTATATGCTTGCATGTTTCATGCTCTATTTGCTAATGGGATCGGCGCCGGACGACCACGTAGGTGCTTTTACATCCTCTTTTGGGGTCTAAGGACGACGATAATGCATGGGCTGATGAATGGAATTAAAGGAACAAGCCAGGGGGTAGAAATGGGCAGGCAGGCACGTACATATGGACGATGCAGACGTTGCTCTTTTACACAAAGGCATGCATCATGCATGTGTGATTATTGTCATACACCGTACCCATCCGATGGAACTACTGTGCGTGACTTTTGTGGTCAGCTTTACAGGTCACCAAATTTCTGAAGCTACTACTCCGTACGTAATGTGTCTAGGCCGATCGACAAATAATGGCCACCCACGCCTACGTTCTGCGTATTAATTTGCACACAGTACCGTTGTGGGGGGCGTGGCGTGCGTACGTACGTCCGCACAAGATACCACACTGCATGAACTACGTACAGACGCCATGCATTGTCCTACTTGTACGTGTGTGTGTCTACCTGCATAAACATGTATATTGCATTGCTCTCGTACGCGTACCTGCAGTTAAAAATCAGCTTCTAGTGAGCTAGTAGCTAGCAGCTGGAGTCAGAGAAAAGTACCATGAATCTGCAAGATCCAACCGATGGATCTAGTCATCATCTAGATGCTACCTAGTCCATTCATTTTTTTGGAATGTGCAAGATCCAACCAATGGATCTAGTCATCATCTAGATGCTAACTAGTCCACTCATTATTTTGTA
This sequence comes from Paspalum vaginatum, assembly GCA_030272315.1. Lineage (NCBI taxonomy): Eukaryota > Viridiplantae > Streptophyta > Magnoliopsida > Poales > Poaceae > Paspalum > Paspalum vaginatum. Next base: position 1,873,230 of record CM059014.1, on the reverse strand, counting down.
CATCCATTTTCACGTTCCATTGCCGATGGCCCTTGGATTCTAGGCTCAATATTTTTCTAAAAATCCAGCCACAGCCCTAGCTACCTAGTCCATATATAGTGTATGAAAATTATGTGTCCACGTATAATCGAAAGTTATTAACTTACTATTTATGCGCGGAACATCTATTTTCGGAGGTGATTGTCTTAATTAGGGCGCACGTTTGCGAAAGCTATGCTTCTAGAGGCGGTCGTAGACAGTTGACCCCATGCATGGTCCACTCACTGTGAAGGCGGCAGCCAAATCCCTATGCGCCTATAAGGAAAAAAGGTGTCCGCGAAAAGATACTTTACTTTTGCAATAGTAAAACTCGGTCGCCTAGAAGAATATATGTAGTAATGTAGGGTACATACCTAAAAACTGGATATATGCCTGAGATCTTTAACGAACTCTAATAATTTTATATTATCCGTGGGCGGCCGCTAGTTCCATTTATCGTGAACAGTCCAACACTGTCTAGATTCCTTCGTTTTTTTCTTTATTTTAGTTACCTCTTCTTTTCTTCAGCTACAAAAATTATCCAGATAAAAAGAGGTGTAGAGAAATACTTGCATGTACTAGTATATGCTACGGAGTATTTGTGAAAGGGTGTTAGTACATATGATTCGCGTACGTGAGAAATTAAGGAGAGCACGGTGATACGGCGTAGGCTTAGCTGAGCTACGGATGAAATGGGACAATGATGGGGCTTTGATGCCATGCATGCTGCATCGTTCGGTCACACAGTCTCTCACCATGCAGCGCACCCACCATGGTTTTCGTACCATGCATGCGTGGCAGCCATTAGCATGATTACACCACCGGCCGGCGGCCGCACACTGAAATCATTCTAAAAAGACCTGAAATAATAAAGTCCCGTGTACATATGTTTCATGACACTATGGCAGCGTGCATTATCATCAAGCTTAACTAATATGCCTATATATATTCACATGCAAGAATTTTTGATATGGAAAAGTCTACGCAGAGGGATAGTACATGCACTGGAGCATATATATCTAATAAAAGGCATGGTTGCACACTATACGGAGCGGGAGACGCCAAATAGATACTCCAGTAGTGGTAGGGAATGTTTAGGCGTGGACCAGACAAATAATAAGTTGGTGGTACCCGGGACGCGGCGCATCAAATCCACCACTGTGTCGAGGCAAGATCAAGTGGTGGACACACACCACGCACGCACACACGAACATGATCGATCGATCGATCCCAAGACGTAGTACATGCACTGCTCTGCTGCCGCTGGTACCTAATATAGCATATAGGTAGGAGCGGATCGATCGGAGGAGAGGAAGCATGCATGATTGCATGCATGTGTATGTGAAGACTTTTCTTCTTCCCAAACAATGCATATATGATTGTATGCATAATATATATGGACCGATAGATGGGATGGGATGGGATGGGATGGGATCGGATCGGATCCCAGAATGCAATAGCAAGTAGTACTAGAAGCAAGCAAGCGCATGCAATGATATATAGACTGTTCTTTGGCTCTTGCGTGACCAAGCGCGCGTACGTACTGTCGGTGGCACTGTGTCCTCTCCTCGCGATGGGTTTCCTCATCGGCTCGTCGCCGTGCAGCTAGCGACAGCCCAACAGTACCGTTAACGTTGCGTGCAATTCCACGGTAGTACGCCCATGTATATCGTATATGTATGCAGGTAGCGTGACAAGCTTAAGTGCATGCGCACATGCAGTGGATTGATCAGCGTACGTACGTCGTACCTGGATTAAATTAAAGAGTGCATCTACTAGCAGCGGGCAGGCCCGGGCACTAGGCGCCAAGCATGCAGGTCGTCTTCTTCTTTTATTTATTATTTAAAGTGCATGCAGGTTGATCTTGTTCATGTGCCCACACGTCTTGCCGCACGTCAAGCACAAAAGCTGTGAGCCCTACCGAGCGTGTTCGGCAGCATGCAATGATGGGCCCATTCCATCATATAGGAGTATCTATCTATGTGTCTCGCTGTTTCCATGTCCATGCATGGGTACGTACGCGCCTCTACGATTCCATGAGATGTATTCCCTCAATTTCAAAACATATGTCGACCCTAGCTTTTGATACTCCTTTCATTTTTTTTATTTGCTACTTCTTAGTTTAAAAATGAATTAGCAGGGGACAAAATATTGGAGAACGAAGGTAGTACTACACTTAATTAAACATTCAACTTACTTTAAAAAACAGTATAAATATTCAACAATGTAAGCCAAGCATAAAATACTTGCAATAAAAAGCCAAACCGTAACTAGATAAATTAATTAATTGTATTTACAGAATTTTTTTGAATTAGCCGAATTGAATACTCACTCGCTCGTCGATTATAATAAGAATCAACGTGTGACTTATACATTTAGGACACACGGGGTAGTACATTTTGGTGGATCGTGTTCTCGTAAACAATTCGATCGTGCTTGAAGAGAAGAAACAATGAAGACCACGCGGGTGATGATCTGCCGGATGACTCAAAAAAAAAATCAAGTGGCGCGCGCGGTGGAAAACCAAAAATACATTACCTAAAAATCAAAGGAAGGTATAACAGTGAGTTAGTTATTTCTGTGTGGATGGACGATCATGGAATGATCCTGTCTCAGTCGTGTTGTAATAAGTCGTGGCACGTACGCCACTACGCCATCTAGCTATAAGGTCTAGGTCTCGCCATCTATCTATCTTTCTCGTTAGCCTGCAGCACCACGTGACCGATGGAGAAATTAAGGGTGTGTCCATAATACGATGGAGCCAAGATAACCCAAGTCTCATCCTTTTTTGTCTTCTCCACTGTAGCTAGCTGATGTCTGTCGTTTTCTCTGTACCACCACGCCAGCATGCACACATGGGGACACTGCCTGATGATTCGTGGATATGGATCGAGCTGGTACTCTCTGCAGGATTTGGATTCTTGAAGAAAGCTGCAGCTCGATCGCTGGTGATGGTGGCCCGGCCGGCACGGCATACATGTCAAACAAAATGTTGCTTGATGATTTCGTGAGATCTTCAGTACGTATACGAGATCTGCTTCGATATCTGAATGTAGACCGGCCGGCCGGCATCTGATCCTCCGTAATGATGCATGCGGACACAAGCAAAATCTTCTTTATTTCTACAAGAGGCCGTAATGATGCAAACAACATGTTTTACATGCAGCATATTCGGTAGCATATAAATAGTACACATGCATGCATGCATGTTCACTGGATTTTATTGGATGACTGGATCTCTGGTGGCGTACCAATTGCTGAAAGATAAGCGAACCATTTCGATTCATGACATCATGGACGTACGACAGATTTAACTAGATCTAAATATATGGACAGAAAGGAAAACGATTAACCCTAAACTAGAGAGATGTCGTCATCTTGTAAGATACCCAAAACGATATGCATTCATGTGTTTATATGCTTTAATTTGGCTTTGCGCAGTGCGCGCGTCGAATAAAGGAACACGTACTATATATACCTCTGGCCACGTCAATGAATAGACGGACTATCAACTATGTATGATATATATGTATCCAGATCATATAGATAGATTGGTGATCTTTCCGCTCCGATCGAGGATCGACAAACTTCACACTGGTTAAGGTCAAAGAAGATGGCTCTCAAGTGTCTTAGTCAGATCCCTACTCGATCATATCGATCGGATATATGTTTGTGTACATGCATGATGCATTTAGATGCCTTTTGCCCTTTAATTTTTTGTGTGTGATACTACAGTATAGAAGAAGAATCTTAGGAATGATCCGGATTGAATCATCATGCCTAGCCTGCTACAGCATTATCAGATGTACACGTTGATCCTAGGTAGCTACACCACCGCGAAGGTACTGTAGTACCTGTCACAGCTATAGCTACTGAACCCAGACGGCATTTCTCATGTGTACCCAACTTTGTTTTTAATTGGTCAGTTACGTTGGTTTTTGTACTACTAATAAATTTAATCCAGTTGATTGGTTCTGTTCAACACCAAATATATATCTGATCACCTACCATACTATAGTCTATAATGAGATTTGTCCTACTTATATAATGAGGTTATCGTCTTTTAATTGCGTACGTGGGAGTGCGTGGGATCCGGCCTCCAGGATATTGGATCTGATCTTGTTGTAGAACCAACATCAACATGTAAAGCCTGCATGCAGTCAGAGCGATCTGAGTCCTTGGCTGCTAGTTCAATTCCTGCCTGGTCCCTTTCGTGGATTGGGAAAACGGGGCTTCCTCACATGCGTGCCATGCATCCATGGACGACCAAATGCATGAATCATGATGCACTTGTCTGAAAGGTGGTGGGTGCTATAGGTATCCAGACCAGACACGAGTAAAGGCCGGCTAGCTAGCTAACAAAACAGCGGCGTGCCTATACATACAGTAGATTTTGAGTTTATCTCAAATGCAAGTGAAGAACTCATTGCTAGATGAGATTGCTCTAGCCTGGTCGAGGATATGATGAAATTTTGTAATTATGATCTCGACGGAATTCGTACAAAGTAACGTAACCTCCATTTTCATGGGATTTGGTGAAAAACCCCATAGAAATGGAGGTCGCCAAACTAGCCCTTAGTGTTGATCAACCAGTCGATGGATAATGGGTACGTCCTTTTAACGCATTATGAGTATATTTTTTCCAGAGTACTATCGTAACACATGGATGCATACAATTTATCCGTCATGGCAGATCAAGTCATGCGTCAATAATAATGCATACTATAATGTACGTGCTATCAAGATCTGCATGAAAAGGGGTACTGCACACGTACCTTTGTCAAGGCTTATCTTCTGTCTCCAAATAAAGACGATCCGCTTGCATTGTAAGATCAGATGATGATGCATGCATGATCTAGTGATGGCGACCGACGCGATCGTGATCTCCGAGATCCAGCATCTAGCCCTATATATATGCCCTTTTAATTTGTCGTCGTCACATCGGCCGCTTGACCCAATCGTAGGTGTCGCCTTTTGGTTAAGTCCTTGATTGACACACCGCCGTCAGTGTTTGCACTAGGCACGATGGTCTCCGATTCTTTCGAGCGGTTTAGCCCCGCCGGTAACGTGTCAAGAGGGAGCAGCAGTCGTAGACCCATCTGCAGATTCTGACATCTATCGACATGGATTTAATACGATCCATAGGCCGAGGAAGTACGGTGTACGTAGTATGCAGGATCCTCACGCGGGATCTTGCTGCGGATACGTAGGTTGACCGTTGACTACCTGACCAGCGTGCATACATATCCGATAAGAAAATGACGAGACGTTCCGACGAGATAATTAATTACTAACATTTTGTCTCTGTATGCATGCATGTTCATACGCAAGAAAGATCGTCGTGGATCATGCATGCTTTGCAGTCTCAGATCCCATGCATATCCATAGAGAAAGACGTGTACGTCGATCTCTAAACGCCGCGCAGGGGTCGTCAAGCACGAAATCATGCATGCGTCTATTATCGATCTTTGAGGCTTGGATATATCTCAAAGCTTAATTATATCCATGACACACAACATCTGCCTGTGTGCAGGCCATCGAATGCATGTGTGTAAAGATATGTAGGTATCGAGTGACAGTGCCACACACCCACACAAGGTCCGAAGCATCAGTCAGCAGAGTTCACTGATGTCACTGTCCGGCCGATCAGTTTCGTCCAAGATTCGCGCGCATCCATCGTCTGAATCCTGCCTAGCTTGTCGATCGATCCAGCTACCTGACCTGCACCTGCAAGCTGCAGCTCTCTCCCTCTCTGCTGTAGGTCACTTCACGTCTTTTCCAAGCAACAAGAGGAGGTAGTAGCGATCGATCGAGCAGGGGCGACGAACAAAGGGAACGAATAATCAGATCAACCAAATTAAAGGATACTAGCAGCAGCTAGGACAGTATTATATCATGTAGTAGATCCACCTACGAGGACCGATGATTAGGAACTTAATTTCGTTGAAGCACTCCGAGCTCTAGCCTCTTTGCATCGCCAATCGTCGTCGATGATCTGGATGATTATATCTATACATACTACGTGACTTCAAGAGTACTGATGCACGCCACAGACGACAGGTTCCATCCATCGTCCATCCTTGGAGATCTCGACACGATGTACCATGCATATTTTTATATACCAGTCCATCAACCCGTGCTAAAGCGGTGATTATTTTAGAAGATATAGATTTAATCTTAGTGATATTAGTGGTGATTATTTTAATTCATCTTTTGTATTGGTATTGCGGGTAATTTATATGGAAATTCAAAAATTATTTTAATTTATCCTTTACGATGGTATATTGGTTAATTTATATGCACATTTATGGCTTATTTTAGGTACAATTTACCTTTAGCAAAAGTCAAAGATGTGTAATTTAGATATAAATATAAGCTATTATATAATATCAATCATACCTTAGATATAAATTTAAAAGTTTTTTTATTATCTATTGTGGTAATAATTTCTAGAACTTATATTTTTCTAGTGCCTTGTGGGAATTAACATAAAGGCTCCAATTGATTATATCAATTTTTTCTATTTTTAAATATTTAATACAATAATCTGTAAAGGCAGGGAGTAGATTATTTTTTCATAATAACATAGGTGAATAGTTTAGGCTTAGAGATATAGTGTGTACTATATCTAGATTATTTTTTATAACAGTACAGGTGATTATTTTTCATGAACATGTAGAAGAGAGGTGTATGCATTTCAGTCAATGTTATTTTAAGATTATAATTTATGTGCGTGTCCATAGAACTTTTTTATGATGGCATAGACGGCTAATTGAAATGAAGATTGGGTGTATATTAACTTAGTTTTTCAAGATGCCAAAGTGTTGTTAATTAAGATATAGATTTAAAGTTTATTTTATTTTTTTTCATAATGACGGATGTGGGTACCGTTTTTAGATATAGATCAGATCCAATTAATGGCTAGTATTGTGAACCGTGATTACAATTTACCAAATCGATGGCAGTATGTTTCTACAATAATTTTGACATGACCGATAACATTGATAGAGGGACAATTTATCATTTCATATTTTTCTTGAAGTACGATGCAAATATCCTTTTAGCTAGTGATTAGTTAGGTGCTTGTTGGCGTCTCTTAGCCTTTACAGGTTTTACTCCGTAAGCACACGGAGACCGTTGTAGCCTTTCACCCAGAGTATTCCGAGTATCATATTTGTCCACAGAGAAGCGGCAGGCGAGAGAGCATAATTGAATAAACCCAAACCGAATGATCCGTAAACTTAAATAAATATGCCAACCAGTATCTAGACAGGGGTAAATCAAATAAAGATAGGCATATGTTGAAGAAGTAGAATGAACTACCTAAGATACACGTAGAAAGGTATAATTGCCTGGGAGGACAATGAGCGAGATAAATTTCCCAAACTCTATTCTATTCGGCTACAAAGACTATGTCGTGGTTAACTAAAGAACTCAAGTAAACAAGTCAGGGTTTTGCGTCGAGCGAAATTCCGGCGCCCTCGAGAGGTTAGGGGGTAGGTAGTAGACCACCGAAAGAGAACCCGGCTATCACCTACGGGCCTACCGAACGAACGGGCCTGGGATACACAGGCACACCACACACTGTCACCGAGTGGGGCTACCAAGCTAAACTGCGTGGGTAGGATGGCACGCTATACTAGTGCTCAAACGCTGTCACCACGAAAGTGATTGAGCACTAAAACTCGCCCTTAATTAGAGGGTGAGAGCTAACCTAACTTTTAGATCTAAGTCTAAAAGAGCCTTATAGCACCGGCAAAAATAACAAGACTTGAATGACTAAGGTAACCATAGTCTAAACCTAGCAAGTATGCAAAAAAAAGGTACACCACACTTGCAGGAGATAAAAATAAAGTAAAGCAAATAAATTATACTGGAGATAATAAGAGTACAAAAATACAAGAACTTTACCACAGACTCAGAAGAATCTCCGAGAACTCCGAGGCAAAGCTCGACTCACTCTAACTCCCAGGACTATCCTAACTACTGAAGAAAGAGTGTGGCACTCTTAGATAGCACTTGAACTCAACTCCACACCTTGCGAATGAGCTCCCGGGGTCTATTTATAGCCTAGGAAGTGATGGGAGTACTTGTAGGTGCACTAGGTCGGTAAAGGGGCCGAGTCGGTGGCCGGGCGGCCACTTGATGCACCGACTTCAAAGATCCAACGCTTGATATTGCTCCCCTAGGTCGGTTGGCAGTTGAGGCGGTTAGTTGCACGTGAAAAATGCGCCGAGGAGTGGTCGGGCGGCCATGGCACGTGGTCGGGCGGCCACGTGTTTTCGCCCAATTGGTTGCATGTTACTTCACTCGGATCCTTGACATCACCAATCCTCATCCCAACGACTTGTGACCCTTGGATACATTGGATGCTCTCTTGTATGGTCGGATCTTCACCACTTTGTGTTTGTTTGTACGTAGGATCGATGATGTGGCAACCTAGGCAGTTGGGGGACCATATTACATGGTGACATGGCTCTGCATGGCCTGAGGGGTGGCCGGGCGGCCACACCCTATGGCCGGGCGGCCATGGCACATGGCCGGGCGGCCATGCCATTGCACCAATGTTGTTCATCCTTGGTTTTGCTGTATTTCCAACCATTTTGTGTGCGTTTCGGTACTTGCATCCAAATATGAATGTACATCTTCTGGAACTCATTAGTAACAAGGTTAGTCCATTATTATTCACTTGTTTTGTCTCATTTGGTGGATAATTAACGGTTGATATCATGAGATTACGACCGTCAACGGTGTTTACCTTTGTTAATTGGGTAGCTAAATTGAGGTGTGCTCGCAGCTTTCGTCTTCGTGTACGACCTCTTTCCCACTGGACGGGTGATGCACCTGTATTTTGCCGTGCTCATCGTGGCCACGGTCCTAGAACCTGTACGGTGCATGACGGAGTTGTCAGGTTGCTTGTCGCACCACCATAGGCACCCCATGCATGTCATCAGGTCATAGAAGCTGCCCCACTGCACGTAAGGTAAAACCTGGGGAATATAGTAGATGGCATGATGCCTGCATGCGGATCGACCTGGTCAGCCTGGACCTTGGTGGTCTGGTGGTAGCAATAGTACTTGCCTCGATCGCTCGCCTCCAATGCAAGCAAGCCTCATCGGACACCGCCCGCTCCTTGTATCTTGACGCACTACGTGCCTTGTGCCTTGATCTGGTGGCACCCTCTACACGCACGCGCGCATGCAGATGCAGGCAGCAAATAGCTCCGGTCGCCTCCCTTGATTCCATGCCTCCACGACCCGAGCAGGGGAATACAATCTGCCGTTGCCACGGCCGAGGCCAGTTGATGCAAAAATGACTTGCGTGGACAGAGAGAATGTGATCATGCATGTCGTACGAAGATTAATAGGTAATCGGGGTGCTAGGAGATGATGAAGAAAGCACGTAGGGTAGCCGCGTCGGGAAGAGGCTGGTGCTTACCTAAGGTAGGGCGCGGCGGCTAGCTCATATAGGGTTGTGTAGATTAGAATTCAATGGCTACGATGATTACATATTATAAATGGATGGCCGAATGTTTTTTTTTTTTAAGAATTTGTTAGATTTCTCTATTTTCTAGAGATTTTTATGAGAATTAACGTGAAGTCTCCGAAAAAAACCTCCAATTAGTAATATTAAGATATGGCATACTGTGTTGTAGTTTGGAAGCGTGACAAGATATATAAATAAAAGTGTGAGAATAGCCTTAATTAGTTCGATCGTGTTCTTGTTCTAGCTAGTTTGATCGATCTCTACTACATTTATTAAGTATTATTCTCTCTTCCTTTTGGAAGATGTTAAACTAATAGTTTAGAGGACTTAGGAGTGCTGCAAGATATGCAATGATCTCCTGCAGGCAAGTACATGCATGCACGTCATCATCTATCGAATCCGACCTGGATGTTTTCAGCTAGCTGTCGATTTGCATATAATTCGCGAAAGCAACGCGTGCCTGCAGCTTGTGGGTCCATGCTGTCAAAGGCGAACCTATCCTGCTGCGCTTATATATTCGCGGTTGACGTTGACGACGCATGCACGAACTAATGCTACACGTCAGTTGAAAGCGATTGAGGTTAATGTCAAAAATAAAACGGTACAGTACTTCCTAGGTGCAACGGTGTTTTTGTGCTCCAATTAATGATTAATATATGCCTTAATACATATGTAGAAACTGTGCGACATCTCTTTCATCTCATGTATGTGCCCGTTTGCTAGCTTGTGCTGGGCTGCCATACAGCAGATACATCTGAATTTTCAAGATAACTGGAGATCCCTGCTATGCGGAACCTGAACTCAATTGCGCTACGTTGATTTTGTGGGAGCAAGCTAGGCTAGAGGTAGAAAACACTAAGTTATTAAGAGAATCTCAGTGCGCCATTTTCTATTTATCTGAATAAAGCATAATTTCTGAACCGAAGATAGCGGTGAGTTCTTAAGTACTTTACAGTATTACTAGTAAAAATGCACGTGCGTTGCTACGGATATAATCTAGCCACGGCATGCTGCGTATGTCTCGAATTGAGCTGTGTGCTGATGTGATTTCCAATATTTTTTAATTTCAAAGTACAATGACAACCATAGTTTGTTATATTGCGTTCAAAGATAAGTGATAATAATCCGTGATGATTTCACGAGTGAATTTTCAACAGATTTTATTTAGGTGGAAGGCTTATCTTATTAGCTTTCTATATCGATACATAGAATGTCAAAATCAGAGTCTATATGTGACTTTGGTGTCCATTTTTGTGTGGTTGCTCCGAGAAACTGAATTGAGCTCGTGAATGAATTTAAATTCAACTTCGCTCTGTCATTCTTCACCTCTTCCTATGCTCGAACTCTCTCTCTCTCTCTCTCTCTCTCTCTCTCCAACACCCAAATCTGCTCTCTCCTCCTCTCGCAAGTTGGCAGTAGCAGTTCCCAGTCGAGCTCACGTCTAACTTTTATCGCGATATCTACCGAGCGCGTCGCGCTTTTGTAGCGACATGGTCGGGACGTGCGTGTGTCGTCCGCCGCCTACCTGCCTCACTGGGGAAGAAGAGAGAAAAAGGGAGCTCCGAGCCTCGCCGTCGCTTGCTCGCCTGCTCACCACGCCTCGCCGTCAAGTTAGGCTTAGGGTTTGGGGTTGGGGTGGGGGCCGCCGCCATGGCCATGCCTTCCTCCACCTTTGGCCTTAGAGAGATGGCAAGGGAAGGCAGCCGGTCGGTCGGTGGAGGTGGGTGGAGGCGCGGCGGAGAGATGGCGCCGGTCGGGCGGCATGGGATGGCGGTCAGGGAGGGCAGGCGGCAGGGGAGCTCCGCTCCAGCAAAGCCGGATTAGCTGACGACAGTGTAGACGGCAGCGGCGGGGGCAGAGATGCTGGAGCCGGGGTGGCGGTGGCGGCGGGGGAGCTCCGCGGGCAGTGGAGGCGGCCCACGGTTGGGGAGAGCGGCGGCGGCAGCGCAGCGGCTGGGGAGGCCGCAGCGAAGGTGCCGAGGCAGCGGCGGCATTCGGGTGGTGACAGCGGGGCGAGGGCGGGGTGGCGCCAGCAGAAGCCGAATGAAGAAGAGAGAGGAAAAAGAGAAAAGGGTGGGAGGGAGGGGACCCGGCGCTTCGAGCGTTGAACCCCACTGCGAGGCTTTTTGTGTTGATCATTCGTTAGCGCTGGCAACAAAAAGCAGTCCCACCTGTGACTATTTTTTTGGTTCGTTTTTATTTCATTCGAGGCTTCTTTTCTCTAGTTCTACCAACGGTCTGCAGCCAATTGGTCCGAAATCCACCAATCTTAATTGTAGTCGACCGTAGCTGGCTTTATTTTCATATTTTTCTTTTTTTATAAGGTCCGTAGTGGCCTAGTCCATCTCGATAGCTGTCTCCTGTGGGCCAAGATTTGTTTTCTCCTCCTGCGTAGATTTTGATTTGGATTTATGTTTTATACCAGCTGCTTGTGCCTAGGATTTGGATTAGATGGTCTAGTCAACTCCGGATTGAGGAGACGATTGGCCAAGCTGGCGAGCGGCCGCGGCAGCATCGAGCTGCATGCGCCTAGGAAGAGCAGCTGCAAGGACGCCGCGCCGTGCGTGCCCATGGTCTGAGGCTGCGAGTTACTGGTGTACGATACTACCTGCCGCGCGCCATGACGCTGCACGACCTTCTCCACCTCGCGACGACACCATGCGGCCACAAGATCACGCAACCCAGGGCAGCATCGCGCCGCGCCTGACGGAGTATGCGCTGGACCGGCTGCTGGTACCGGCGGCAGCCGGCGCCTTGATCTCGGTGGCGAAGGCGGACGCGGTACAGGGCGCCGGAGCTGCAGTCCGCTAGGAAGCAGTGCTGCCCAAGGCCCTAGCTTTTCTAATATAATCGACACGGCGTATATGTATACAATCAAAATTCCTCCTTAATTACAGGTGGATGCTTGACGTGCGGTACAAAAAAGGTTCGTGCATGGTGATGAGTCAACGACGCGCGCGTAGAATCAGACCTGCACTGCATGGCCTGTCCGTATCAAACTCTACCCAGCATCCAATGCACATATAGGACTCTACCTAGCCCACAAAGAAAAAAAAAACTTAGTCGGTCCCACATGTCATATTTGTAAGTAGACGGGCCAAATTCTTACATGCTACGAAGAAAAAAACTTAATCGGTCCCACATGTCGTATTTGTGAGTAGACGGACCAAATATCCTTACTTACTTTAATATTATATATATATTAGATATAGATTAGATAGATAATTGAGCCCAAATATCAGATTAAATATCGCCAGAGCCACAGGAGAGAGAATAAAAATCAGAGATTCCTCGTACAGCAGCTAGAACGTTATTTCATCTTAAAATAAAAGCTTCCACCATCTAAAATTCTTGATATGCATACCATACAGACACCCACACAGGTGCATTATACCGAACAAATTTTCCATGCACTCTAGCTAGTCAGTGGCGATTCTTCTCTTCTTGAAAGCAGCCTCGAAACTGAAAATGAGCAGAGCGCCGTTTCGCCGGGCTGCTTCAGCGTGTAAAACTGGCACAGCGCTCGGCCAGCCACCTCCCACGCGAAGCCGCACTTGGAGACCTTCACCTTCTCCTGGGCCATCGCATGCTTGTACACCACCTGGTACACCGCGCAGGCCTCCTTGAAGAGATCCAAGCGCTCCCTTGTGCTCTGTTCGAACTCCTCGGCCTTGTACAGCATCTGCGGAATCCCGTAATGAACTTTTAGGACAGACGGACGTTTGATATTTCAATGCACTATTTCATCATTACATAAAAAAGGGTGGGATCCGATCCTTACCCGCTTGTAATCTTGGTAGAGCTCACGGAAACTGGCGTTTCGTTCTGCCTTATCCTCCAGGTTACAGAGTTTAGAGCTCTCCCTCAGGTACTCTTTATAAAGAGCCGTCCAATGTTGCTTGTAATATTCAGATACTTCTTCCTCCATGAAGCATGACAGGGGTACTATCTCTGAATAAAAAAAGGAAAATTGTATTACCGTTTTCTATTGCTAGCCAAGGGAAACAGCGATGAGACCTATCAGCAACATACTGATTGAAGGATCAGTTTCTGACTCCTGTAACGTTACTTCATCATAGATTTTGCCCAGCACAGATGTTGAATGGTAGGACCGCTCTTCTCCCAGTTCCATGAAGTGTGGGTATTCCGCAACCGTCAGCTCTTTAGGAATAGTGACCTATTTGGAAGTCAGATAGGCATATGGTAAAATTCTTAAGGTTCAAGCATACGACACAATATCATTTTCTTGCAAAATATTTAAGCATAATTCAGACCTATTTGTTCATATCTTCTATACTCATACATCCCTTATACTCTAGTCAAATTATCACATCAAAATGAAACATAGGAGTATGGTTAAATACTAAAAATTATGAGCCTCGAGTCAAATTACCACATCAAAATGAAACATAGGATTATGGTTAAATACTAAAAATTATGAGCTCAGGTTTCGAATGAACCTTGTCCCCTTGCTTGGGAGCATCGACAGCCAAATAGTAAATATCAACCAAGTCAAGCATCTTCATCCTTAAATCTTTCTTTTCGCTCTCCGGAATGTCCTCTGTCAAGAACCGATCCATAAGTGCCAGCCAACAATTTGCAGCTGTACCCATCACATGACTGAAGGGCAGAAAACAAAAGGTGTTAATAAGGCTGAATAACTTTTACTGTGATGCAAACAATGGATTACCGCAAATTCCACGTGAAGGTAATTGCCACAAAAGAAACGGAAGACAAATGTCACATTACTTTCTCATATAAAACTAATAGAAATTTAAAGCGCTTCATAGCAATATGCATCATGATTTTTCCTCAGCAAGATGAGAATAAAACTTGCACTTAATATGCTATTCCTAACAAACTTAGACAATCATAAAATTGTTTTCTTAAGCTGAGTCGAGCAAATCGTCTATCACATCGTCTATATTCAAACTCCATTCTGTCTATAGTGTAGCTACAGTTTCATTTCCTTTACTATAGACAACCATATACACGATCTGCTGGACTTGGTCTTATAAAATGCATAAGGTAGGGTAGATATTTTGAAATGAGGCTTATTCCTTTTGGATACATTGGATATTGATCCTTCAGTAGCATGGATGGTACTTTGTGTCAAGATATTCTCGAACCTAATAAGCATGTCACTGAAAAAAGTCTCTATAACCCCTAGATGCACAGGATGGTCGAATCGAACACATAAGCCCCTGAACTATAAAACCGGGTATTATATACATTAAACCGAACACAAAGCACCTCGAGGAGTTATTGGATAGCACATAGCGGTTTTGTACATGTAGCGCACCACAACGGCTCTGCATGAGTGGTAGTGAGGGCCACCTGTTAGCAAAGCTGGATCACGCACGTGTCTGTTCGTGATCTCTCGCTTGCCCTACCCTAAGCCTGCATCTATAGATACTGCTACCTTTGTTAAAGCCGCCACATGCAGGAGCTTCTCATTCCTCATGTTGCGGCCCTCTACTCCCCTTGCCTGCCTTGGTCCTCACACAACTCTCTTGGCCCACACAACGAATCCCACACAATTTGTTCCACAGATACTCCTTGGCGTCCACGTGGCCCTTGCTGTGGTGATCGCCGTTGATCCGGAAGCCATGGCTGCCGAGATAGACACCACAGCGTGGCCATGGTTGTCGCCGCTCCCGAGGCGGCCTGGAAGGCTGCGTGCATAGTCATGCCACTGCTTCTATTTTCCACTGTTAGGCGCGATTTGGGCAAGCTCAACAAGGAGTGGGAGGAGCTTCTAATAGCAAATTGTATAGCTTAAGGCCCTTTGTATTCTGACTGCCCTCTTAGGCTTAGGGTATGGCGTGGTTGGCAGGCCCATTATGGGTGCCCCCCTAATAGATTAGGATAAGGACTCTAGTCCAACAGGGATAGGACTCTCCTCCTTCGGTGTACATATATGTACATGTACTCTTGATCTATCAATCAATCTATTCAGCATGCCCTACTTTCATGGTATCACGAGACTGGGTTAACCCTAGTTTTCGCTTCCGCTCCCCTCGGCTGCCCTAGCGCCCCATCTCGACTGCACCGGCGCCGATCCTCGCCCCTGGTTGACACGCGCCACCCTCTGGCCGCGCCTCCCAGCTGCGACCACCAGTCCTCCTCGAGCGCGTGCCCTCTTTGCATCGCCGCCATGGTGGACTCCCCCAAGCCCTCCGACGATTTTGCTACTGTGATCGCCGCCGCCGAGCAAGCAGACAAGGAGGCCGCCGTTGCCGTTCAAGAACGCGACGCCGCCAAACAGCGCGCCCACGACGCCCTCGCGCGGGCTGCTGCCGCCCACAAGGCTCTCGCCGACGGCTCTGCTGATGGCGACGGTGCCCCCACGGATGACGATGTCCAGGAAAACGATGCCTCGTCCTCTACGGAGACATAGGACCCGGATCCTCTCAAGTTCCATGAAGCGCCCTTCTCAGCCTCCATACTCAAGCGGTGGCTGTCCAGAACATCCGGTCCCTCTGTCACCGTCGTCCTCGGCTCCGACGAGTACAGTCGCTGGCGCGAGCAGATGCTGCTCACCCTCGGCAAGTACTCCCTCGACCACCATGTCCTCTCTGACAAGAAGGCGCCTTCTTCCCCCAACTAGATTCGCATGGATTGCGTTGTCAAGCCTTGGATCTTCGGCACCCTCTCCACCGACCTCGCCTCCACCGTGATGGAACGTCCCTCCACGGCACGCTCTGCATGTCTCGCCGTGGAAACTCAGTTCCTCGGCAATCGGGAACACCGCGCCCTCCTTCTTGACGCCCAGTTCCGCACCTTCGTCCAGGGAGATCTCTCCATCACCGACTACTGCCGGCGTCTCAAGGTATGGCGGATTCCCTTGGCAATCTCGGGGAGAAGGTCGAGGATCGCACCCTCATCCTCAACCTCATCCGCGGTCTCAACGAGCGCTTCGCCGACATTGGTCGTCATCTTCGTCGCGCGTCGCGGGCGCCCCTTCCCCACCTTCCTTGAGGCCCGCTCCGAGCTTCTCCTCGAGGAGCTCACCACCACCAGCGTGCCCACACCACCATCTACTGCACTGGCCGCGTCTATTGCTTCGACCACACCTCCACCATCGACCCAGCCGCCTCCTCAGGCTCCTGCCACTCCACCTGCCGACGGGACTGGCAAGAGCAAGAAGCGCGGCAAACGCGGTGGCAAGGGTGGCGGTGCACAAGGTCAGGGGCCACCCCAGTAGCAAGGTCCCTGGCCTTCCTTCTACAACCCGTGGACTGGCACCATACAGATGTGGCCAGGGCTGCAACCTCCTCTCGCCCCCATCCCAACGGCGCCACGTCCGACCGCACCTCCTCCTCAGCATCAAACGTACATGCTCCAGCAGCAGCCCATGGCTACCCCTGGCGCACACCACGGTTGGCCGGTTGGCTCCTACAGCGCTCCCCAGGTGCCCCTTTCCTGGGATCAGGGGTCGCTCGCATCAGCGTTCAACACCGTCTCCCTGCAGCAGCCACAGCAGCACGAGTGGTTCTTTGATTTAGGTGCTACCTCCCATATGTCTTCCCATCCCGGTACCCCCTCTCACACCACTCCCACCTGTCATAATTTCGACTCTTCCATTATTGTCGGCAACGGTTCGTTGCTTCCTGTCACGACCCGAGGCTCTGCCCTCTTACCTGGAGACCTCCGTCTTTCTAATGTGCTTGTCTCTCCACAACTCATTAAGAATCTTATTTCCGTTCCCAGTTTACCATTGACAATAATTGTTCCGTCGAATTTGACCCCCTTGGTTGTTCTGTGAAGGATCTTTGGTCTCGGAGGGAAATCATCAGGTGCAATAGCACCGGACCTTTGTACCCGTTCTGTCTTCCTGCTGCCACGCCCAGCTCCTTCGTCGCTGCGGCTGATGTTGCCACTTGTCGTTGCTGCTACTGCTCCTCCACATCTGTGTCATGCTTGTCAGTTAGGGTGCCATTGTCGGCTGCCGTTCCCTAGTTCTAGTTCTCGTGCAAGTCGTCCGTTCGATCTCATACATTGTGACATTTGGACATCTCCTATTCTTAGTGTTTCAGGTTATAAATATTATTTGGTCGTCCTCGATGATTGCACTCATTTTCTTTGGACTTTCCCTCTGCGCCTCAAGTCTGATACTTTTACCTCTCTTTCTCCTTTCTTCCAGTACGTCCTCACCCAGTTCAACACCTCGATTAAAGCTATTCAGTGTGATAACGGGCGTGAGTTTGATAACTCCACATCCCGCGCATTCTTTGCCTCTCGTGGTGTTCACCTTCGCATGTCGTGTCCTTACACGTCGGCCCAGAACGGTCGAGCCGAACGCGTGATTCGTTCTGTTAACAATATCATGCATTCTCTCCTCTTCCAGGCCGCCATGCCTCCCTCCTACTGGGTTGAAGCACTACACATATCCACACATCTCCTTAATGTTCTTCCTACTAAGACTCTTCAACAGTCCACCCCTCACGAGGCTCTCTTCGGTACCCCTCCCTCCTATGAGCACCTCCGTGTTTTCGGTTGCCTTTGCTACCCCAACACAGCCTCGACCGCCCCCCATAAGCTTGCACCTCACTCCATTTGCTGCGTCTTCCTCGGTTTTTCCCCCCACCACAAAGGGTATCGCTGTCTTGACCTTGTTCCAACCGGGTCATTCTTTCTCGTCATGTGGTGTTTGATGAGGACAGCTTTCCCTTTGCTGATCACCGCGACGCTCGCACCACCAGCGACCTTGAGTTTTTGGATCACTCTGACCCGCAGCCAGGCCACATTGGCACGCTGCTGTTTTTCTCCTCTGCAGAATCACCCTCTGGTCGGCTTCCCCCCTCGCTTGCGCCATGCGCGGCACCGTCAGCAGCAGGCGCGGCATCGCCAGCGCCATGCGCAACTTCGACCGAACCGACGGGTGCGGCGATCTCAGCGACCAGCACGACGACCTCGACATCCTGCGCGAACCCGTCGGTCCTCGACGTGCCACGCGGGGCCATGTCTCTAGCCCCGGCAGGGCACAGTGCTCCGCCGACCGCACCCAGTGCAACGCCGGCCGCGCCCAGTGCTGCACCCCTCGCGGATCCTGCCCCTATCGGGCCGCCTTCGCCCCCTAGACACTTCGGCATTGTGTATGCCCGGCAACCTCGACCCGCCACCTTACACGCGCCCGTGTCTCCTCGACGTTCAGCGCCGAGGGCTCCGGCCGCCGACTCCGACGCCTCGCCCCATGCAGGGCGCTCCTCCAGGCGCATCTCTGCGACGTCTGCTGCCTCCAAGAGCTCCTCCCGATTCCCTACCTGTCTCTCCGGTTGTCAATCAACACCAGATGACGACTCGCGGGAAATTGGGGTTTCGACAGCCGGCTGTTTTTCACACAACACAGTTGTCCCCGGTGCCGTCGTCCTACAGAACCGCCCTCACCAATCCGAACTGGCGAGCTGCTATGGAGGACGAGCATGCTGCTCTCTTGTGGAACTCCACCTGGGATCTTGTGCCACGACCACCACGTGCCAATGTCGTGTCCAGCAAGTGGATCTTCAAGCACAAGTTCCGGGCCGATGGGTTACTCGAGCGCTATAAAGCCAGATGGGTTATACGGGGTTTCACTCAGCGTCCTGGCATCGACTACACCGACACCTTCAGTCCTGTCGTCAAGCCAGCCACTGTCCGCACAACGTTATCCCTAGCGCGCTCTCGGTGTTGGCCAATTCATCAGTTGGACGTCAAGAATGCGTTCCTTCACGGGACGCTCTCCGAGACTGTCTACTGTGTTCAGCCTTCTGGGTTTGAGGATCCTGCACATCCCGACTACGTCTGCCGCCTGAACAAGTCCTTTACGGCTTGAAGCAGGCACCCCGAGCTTGGTACAATCGTTTTGCTGCCTATCTCATCTCCTTGGGTTTTGTGGAGACAAGTCTGATACTTCCTTGTTCGTCTACGGGCGCGGCTCAGACATCGCCTACTTGTTGGTATGCGTGGATGATATTGTGCTCACAGCATCGTCTACATCTCTCCTTCAAGGGACGATCTGTGCTCTGCAACAGGAGTTCTCCATGTCAGATCTTGGTTCGCTTCATCACTTCATGGGGATGCATGTACATCAGTTTGACGACGGCCTGTTTTTGTCTCAGCGTCAGTATATGCTTGATATATTGGCCCGTGCCGGGATGTCGGACTGCAAGCCGTGCGTTACGCCAGTGGACACAAACCCCAAGCTTTCCGGGACAGAAGGCGCTCATGTTGAGGATGCGACGGATTTTCGCAGTCTTGCTGGAGCCTTGCAGTATCTTACCTTCACTAGGCCAGATATTGCGTACGCTGTACAGCAGCACGATCCACGCCAGCCCCACCTTGCAGCTCTGAAGCGCATTCTTCGGTATATCCGTGGCACTCTTGACCTGGGATTGTTGTTGCGGCCGTCGACTGCTTTTGATCTGGTGGTCTACTCTGATGCTGACTGGGCCGGTTGTCCAGATACGCGCAAATCTACGTCCGGATATGCTGTGTTTCTTGGTGACAACCTCATCTCCTAGTCCTCCAAGCGTCAGATAACTGTCTCCAAATCCAGTGCCGAGGCAGAATACCGCGCAGTTGCTAATGCAGTAGCAGAAGCATCTTGGCTGCGGCAATTGCTTCTGGAACTCCATGCACCTCTTCGGCGGACCACTCTTGTCTATTGCGACAACATCAGCACCGTATACATGGCCTCTAACCCCGTTCAGCATCAGCGCACGGAGCACATTGAGATTGATCTTCACTTCGTTCGTGAGAAGGTGGCTTTGGGTGAAGTAAGGATTCTGCACGTTCCCACGTCGATTCAGTTTGCAGACGTCTTCACCAAAGGATTGCCGTCTCCAGTGTTCACGGAGTTCAGGTCCAGTCTGAACATTCGGCGTGCTGCCATTCCGACTGCGGGGGAGGGGGGGAGTGGGGTAATAGCAAATTGTATAGCTTAAGGCCCTTTGTATTCTGACTGCCCTCTTGGGCTTAGGGTATGGCGTGGCTGGCTGGCCCATTATGGGCGCCGCCCCCCTGATAGATTAGGATAAGGACTCTAGTCCTATAGGGATAGGACTCTCCTCCTTCGGTGTATATATATGTATATGTACCCCTGATCTATCAATCAATCTATTCAGATTGCCCTACTTTCAGCTTCGCCGCCTAGGCGCTGTGTCGTTGTAGGATGGTGCTTGGCATGATCTGTTTCGCAACTTCACACTATTACTTATTGCAATGAAGGTCAGCATGTTGTTAAGAACACAACATCTTAGGAAGAAAACATATGTATCTACAAGCATGACAGTGAACAACTTCTAAGCTAGGAGCCCAGAGGTGGTGGTGGCTACACCCTCCAATGCCGCTTTCTTGGCCTACTCATCGGCAAGCAGGACTGTTACGAACTGCACGTCGACCTCATCATTTCCAAAGGCAGTGCGGCCTTGGTATTGTCTCTTCCCATGTGCGTTGCCCATGACTTGCCGCTGCTCTCCCTCGGCCTTCCCACTTCCGTGGGTTGAGCTCACGCAGCTGCTCCGCGTGCTGAAGAATGAAAGGGAGCTAGCTTCACAGCAGGTGCGAGTGGCTCCTTGCCTCCTTCATGGCAGCAACACCACCTCACTTGCCCACCCGCTCTCCTATCACACCTCTCTTCCTCGCCACGCGCAAGTTTTCTGTCCATCTCCATCATTTCGCACTAAAGGCAGCGGCTGCCAGCCTCTCTCCAGCCTATTCACTCGCACGTGGCCCAAGCTTCGCGGACAGGGCGCAGGCGTCCCCTACTGCCACTGTGGCGTGCAGAGCCAGCATGGTGTGCCACATGTACAGAACCACTCTCCAATGCCACTTTAAGGTGCTCTACGTAACATCTGATTTTATAGTTTGGGGATTTATGTGTTCAACCAAATATTCTAGGGGTTAAATAAACTTTATTCCCACACATAAGTAAAACTACAGGGTCAGTTACAGAAATACAGAGAAATACAGCCTCGTCAGTTAATACCTGGGTGTAAATCTAGCTCTCAAAAATTCACAGAATAATTGGCTTTCCAGCTTGGATTCAGGATAATCTTGAGGCTTCTTTTGTTCAGTCTTTTTCAGTTTTATTCTTCCTAGCCATGGTTCTTCCCGCTGTTCGAAGCACTCCAACAACTGAAAAAGGTAAAATTTGCCATGAAAATGATGATTCTTCTGAGAGGAAAGTGGAAACCAAAAAAAAGCAGAGCAGAATATAATGGCATATCAAACCATATCATTGCTAAATGAGTGCTTAAAAAAGAATCCAAAAGAAAATATTCCAAAACAATGGTATACCAAACAAAGAAATTCGGAAACATAAGACAATCCAAGAAAGCAGGTAACCCTACTCAATGCTTGTATTGTGTTAAAGCAACATAACATATGCAGCAAACATATTTGGTTTACAAGTTAAATTGATATAGAAAAGATTATAGAGAAAAGTCCATTTTACAACCCTAAATCATCCAGGCCATCTGATTTTCGACCTTGAACTACAAAAACCGGCGCCAGAAGACCAAGACATAGGCATCCACCAATGGCTAGAGTTTGTTAAGTCCTTGGTTTAGTTTACTTAGCAAGTTGATTAGTTACTTGATTATGTATCTTGGTAGAGCTTCATAGTAGTAGGAGCTAGTGCTCCATAGACTAGACATGATAGCAGGATAAATGAGGATGCAAAAAGGTTCTAAGACTCACCAACCAACTCACATTGCAGTGACTATGCAGGAAATAACCTTTAACTGATTTTCATATTTAGGATTTTGGTTTATACATGTATACTCGTATAGCATTTAGACAAATATCTAGTGAATGCTACAAAACTTCACCTATGTTGTTTCAACATTGCCGGTCCCAAGCCCGGATAAAGGAGGAGGGTTGTGTTAGGCGTGGTGAGCCAACGTAAAAACCTAGCTAGTCTTATGGAGGTGAAACCCAAGAAAAAACCATTGGGGCGTAACCCTCTTAGCGACGCGCCATATCGCAACCCAGGTATGGTGTTAAATGAACAAGGGCCGGTCTGTCACCCCCTTGGTGATGCGTCGTGTCGTGAGCAAGGATCGGGTCATCGCTCCCTCAGTGGCGCGCTATATCATCGCCCGGGTGTAGTGTTAAATAAGCAAGGGTCTTCGCACCTGCCTCGACAGGTGCGAGGGGTGAGGAAGCTAGTCGAGCCAACAAGGATCCATTTAGGTAGTTGGAACATAGGGTCTCTTACTAGCAAGCTTAGAGAGCTAGTAGATACGGCAACTAGGAGACGTGTAAATGTCCTTTGCATCCAAGAGACAAAATGGAAGGGTCAAAAAGCGAAGGAGGTGGAGAATTCTGGCTTCAAGCTGTGGTACACAGGGACAACTGCTAACAGGAATGAGTAGGGATCTTGATTGATAAGAGCCTCAAGGACGGAGTGGTTGACGGCAAAAGGCATGGAGACAGGACTATCCTAGTCAAGCTTGAAATTGGGGATTTAATCTTGAACCTTGTAAGCGTGTATGCCCCTGAGGTAGGGCTCGGTGAGAGCGTTAAAAAGCAGTTTTGGGAAGACTTAGATGGCACGGTCGGGGCAGTTCCCACAAGTGAGAAGCTTTTCATTGGAGGAGACCTCAATGGTCATGTAGGCACAACAAATGCAAGCTATGAGTTGTTTCATGGGGGTTTTGGGTACAGTAGTAGGAATCAAAAGGGAGAAGAAATCTTGGACTTTGTTGTAGCCTACAACTTGATGGTAGACAACAGTTTGCTTCGGAAGAGTCCCATTTGGTGACCTTTAGCAGTGGCCATCACATGAGTCAGATTGACTTTGTTCTCACAAGAAAACAGGACAAACGGGCATGCTTGGATTGCAAGGTGATACCTGACGAGTGTGTTGTTTCTCAACATAAGCTGGTGGTGGCTGATTTCTGCTTTCGAATTCGTTGTCGTGTGGATAAGCAAACAAAAATTGCGAGAACGAAGTGGTGGAAACTCAGAGGAGGGCGTTCAGAGGCTTTCAAAGAAAGGCTTATCGCAGAAGGCACTTGGATTGAAAAAGACGACGCGAACAGTATGTGGGTGAAGATAGCAGCTTGCATTAGGAAGGTGGCGTCAGAGGTGTTTGGAGTGACCATGGGGACCAAAAGTGAACCTAAAGATACTTGGCGGTGAATGAGGAGGTACAAATGGCAATTAAGGATAAGAAAGAGTGCTATAGACATTTGTACCATGACAGGAATGCAGACAACGAACAAAGGTACAAGGTGGCAAAGAGGACCGCGAAAAAAGCTGTAAGGCAAAGGGCCGAGCCTATGAGGGTCTTTACCAAAAATTGAGTACAAAGGAAGAAGAGATGTCTAGGTTTCATGAGAGAAAGATAAGGGACCTCAATCAAGTTAAAATGCATAAAAGACGGGGTGGGTCAACTCTTAGTGGAGGAGAGGACATCAAGCATAGGTGGCGGGAATACTTTGATGACTTGTAGAATGGGGGTTTGAGAAGATGGATATGCAATTGGATGACCCCTTTGATGACACGAGCAGACGCTTTGTGCGTAGGATTTAAGAAACTGAGGTCAGAGAGGCTTTAAAAAAGATGAAAGGGGGCAAGGTGATGGGCCCAGATGGTATCCCAATAGAGGTGTGGAAATGCTTTGGGGATATAGCTATAATTTGGCTAACCAAGCTGTTCAACCATATCTTTCGAGAGAAAGAGATGCAGGAAGAATGGAAGAGAAGCACATTAGTACCAATCTTCAAGAACAAGGGAGATATCCAAAGTTGTACTAACTACCGCAAGATTAAGCTGATGAGACACACTATGAAGTTATGGAAGAGAGTTATTGAGCATCGGTTGAGAGGGATAACACATATCACCGATAACCAATTTGGGTTCATGCCCGAAAGGTCAACCATAGAAGCAATTTTCTTACTAAGACAAGTGATGGGGTGGTACAGGGAGCGAAAGGACTTGCACATGGTTTTTGTCGACCTGGAGAAGGCCTATGATAAAATACCTCAGAATCTTATGTGGTGGGCTTTGGACAAGCATAAAGTCCGAACAAAGTATGCTGCCCTCATGAAGGACACGTACAACAAGGTTATGACTAGTGTCCGAACAACTGATGGTGACACAGATGATTTTCCTATTAAGATAGGACTACATCAAAGGTCAACATTGAGCCCTTATCTTTTCGCCTTGGTGATAGATGAGATCACGAGAGATATACAAGATGATATCCCTTGGTGTATGCTTTTTGCCGACGATGTAGTGCTAGTGGATGCAAGCCGAGAGGGAGTCAATAGGAAGCTAGAGCTGTGGCGGCAGACCCTAGAGTCGAAAGGCTTTAGATTAGTAGGACTAAAATTGAGTATATAAGGTGTGACTTTGGTACACCTAGTCATGAGGATGGAGATGTGAGTTTGGAAGGTCATGTAGTACCTAAGGACACTTTTCGATACTTGGGATCGATGTTACAGAGAAATGGAGATATTGATGAAGATGTTAGTCATAGGATTAAAGCGGGATGGATGAAGTGGCGTCAAGCATCTGGAGTTCTATGTGACAAGAGGGTACCACAAAAGCTTAAAGGCAAGTTATATAGAACGGCAATTAGACCGGCAATGTTATATGGTGCAAAGTGTTGGCCTACTAAAAGGCGACATGTTTGACAGTTCAGTGTAGCGGAGATGTGTATGTTGCGTTGGATCTGTGGGCATACAAGGTCGGACCGAGTGAGGAATGATGAAATACATGATCGGCTAGGAGTAGCTCCAATTGAAGAAAAACTTATCCAACATCAGCTGAAATGGTTCGGACATGTCCAAAGGAGACCTTTAGAGGCACCAGTACATAGAGGCATACTAAGACGAGACAGTAATGTGAAAAGTGGCAGGAGCCGACCAAAGTTGACATGGAATGAGGCAATCAAAAGGGATCTAAAAAATGGGATGTTCCGGAAGAGTTGTGTGTGGATAGAAGGGCGTGGAAAGAGGCTATCTATGTGCCAGAATCTTGATTTAGGCTCTACCCTTTAGTTCGCCACTTATTTTCTCTTGCTGGTGACTCTTGTTGGGTTTCAACTCTAGCCTACCCCAACCTGCTTGGGACTGAAAGGTTTGGTCGTCGTCGTTGTTGTTGTATCTAGTGAATGCTACAACATCATGAATTTGGGATCCATCATGACATTGCGAATAATCTGGTGAAAGTTAAGTTAATGCATTCAATCCATCATGTAATTACAACTTGTAAATCAGTAAGGACTCCAAGTAATGTGCGCTCTGATTGTTACACTGAATGACTGAAATGTAGTATCCATGTGCATGTTTCATTAGATTACGCAAGGTCTCGTGTGAGACTAACAACCAGTTGCATGATTTGACTGTAATTGGAATCATATTAGGCTTCCGAAAGTACAAAAAAAAAAGACTAGAGTGCACTCCAATATATAATATAATGCTAAGATGAAAGATTAAATAAGCAATGAGTGATAACTAGTATTGTGAGTTCCATAATGAATACGAAGCATCTTTCATGGACCAGGAACAGAAACAAAGAAAAATAATAGCAACCAATGTGCTTTGTGGTTTCTAATGGCAAGCGAGGTAAGTAGGTAACTATGAACAAACAGTTCATCAGAAATAATATACTGACCTGTGGGTTTCTTGAGACCCAGTATACGTCGCCATCATAATCGCTATTGGCAATCTCATCAGCCAAAGATCGTGGTCCACAAACGGGGAAAAATATGGCATATTTAGAATTTCCAACGATCTTCTCCAGACCATCAATATATGTTGCAGTCAATACATGAATATCGCCAAAATGTAATCCAGGATGTTTATATACAAGAACCTTTCCAGAAAGTTGGCCATTGTCACTGTTCGTAATGAGATAAAATGAGTAACAAAAATAGCTCGCAATTAGTTTTTTGTACTACTTCAAAGAGTTTGTGGGAACCTTAAATAGGTTCATGGAAAAAAACTGTTATCCCTAAAATTGGAATGCCTAAGCGAAATCGAGGGGCATCCGAAAGACAAAAATGATAGACCATTCAATTCAAAGGGTATAGTGAATGTTGTTGGCATACAGTATGACACAAACTTGGTCCTGTTTCAGAGATCCAGTCGGATCTGTTGTGCCCATCAGATTATAACATTCATCAATCGGGATCCTTCCTTGCTTGAGTCCTTTTCTTTCCTCCTTAGTCATTAGAGCCAACTGGGATTGCAAATACGCCTCATCTTCTGGTTGAATTCCAGAAAGAATCATGCGTGCTGACATTGAATCATCCAGGTCCACATGGTTAAATGCAACTGTAAAAGGGACAATGTTGATACAAAGTAATAACCAAGGCCAAAATGCTGCTAGTTAAATGTCTGAATGTAAAATTAAAATAGCAGAATAATTGGAACACAACCATTTAGCCAGGCACTCAAGCTGTACAACTTTTATCATTTTAGGATAAGCACGTGCCTATGAATCAACTAACCTTCCAACGAATTTCTAGGTTTACAGCGAGCTTTGTTAACATCTTCCAGCGCGTCCCTTAGAAGCTTCAGAAAATACTCTGCTGGAACCCGCCCATGGTGAAGTAGTGCAATTAAGTACTTCGATGTATATCCCCTTTTAGGCCGGTTGCTGAAAAGATGCAACAATACAAATTGTTGTAGATGTGTTAACCAAAAGGAGAGGACTCCAACAGCTATAGAAAGCCACTTATAAAGGTAAGTTTGCATGGGGGTGTTTGCTTTAAGGATACCGTAACACCTAAAGTCAACAAATAACAAGAAAAGCATGTACATATTATTTGGCTTACCTAGTAGTAATTATTTCCAAAGAGTTAAATGACCCCTCTCCAACTGAATTTTCATCGCCACGTATCTTTATCATTGATGGTCTTATATGGATTGTTTCACAGGGAAGCTGTAACATGTAAGTGCATTCAGTATGGATTTTGCTGCAAGGATTGATCATCAATGAAAAGTTTTGAGAAAATTGGCAGTAACACTAAAGTATAGCAAACAAATTGAAATTGATCTTCATTGGGATATTTAATTGAATTCTCCAATACAGTCAATAACGCCATAATGTTGCCATGATATATTGTAGAGACAAAAAGCATTGTATTTTCCAGGTTACTCACAGGTACAAACAACAAGCCCGACATATAAGCAAGATCTGGAACGAAATGTAATGTCCAAAGCAACTATTCTTGATGGACATGTTAAACAATAACAAGCCTTTCGAGCTCGAACCACACAGTGAAACACGTACCCTTTTATCAACTAGAAGGGTTCCCTTTACAGCCTATCCATTATGGAACATACGAAACTGCATTAAAAGAGGCTAGAAACAAAACGAAGCGGTGAGAATTTATTATTTAAGTGACATAGCCTGTGAGAAATGACAGAGCAAGTGAGCAACTATTGCATCATCAGGGAATACATGCTCAGTGGTGAGATGTTGATGCCCCTTTGAACCCATACCATCCTGTGAAAGGAGTAGAAGTTAAATATTAAGCATTGAATATTTAAAGAACTATAATGGTTAACAGAAAACATTGGTGTTAGCTAAAAATAGCAGGTCACATGCCTTTAGAAAGTTTCCCTTGAAGACACCGATGGGGCATTTTGTAGCTAAATCTACTGATATTAGGCCAGTCCCATCAGTAAGAATCAAGGGCTCCCCATCTTGAAATATGATTTTTCCATATTCGTCCTGAAACATTCAACCAAATAAAGCCGGCATCCAGTATCTGGCAAAAATAACAGAGGAAGGAATAATTACCCTGCAAGGTTCATCATCGATTATTTCAACATGAACCTCCGACAAGTCCACATCCAATTTGATAGTTTTGGATAATATCAAAGCAAACCTGTATCATTCCCACCAGGACAGTAAGTAAAATTTTACTCAAATGGATAAGATAGCTGTGCGGTAGTTGCAGACTTGAACTGGGACAAAAGCAGAGCACATTGCGTCCAGCATTAGCCTCTGATATACTACCATTATATTTGAGGCAGCAAGGCTATGAGAAGGCATAGCAGAATAATGGATGCAGGCTACTAATGTTTGGCTCCCTGAGGTGCCTATCCTCATTATCCAAAATACCATGTTGCGATGCTCCAAAAAATCATGTATATAGTACACATAAACTTAAGTATAGTTGCAAAAAAAGATCAGTTTGAAATACATCATAGATGTCAAGAGGTGAAATAGACAAGCAGTCAACCTGGTACTGTTCATCATGTGCTTGACAGCAAACTTTGTGTTTTTTGAATCTTAACAACCAAGGTACATTTTAAATTGAATTGTTGCAGCTATACTTAACTTTATGTGTACTAGATACATGATTAGTGATGATTTTTTAAGCATTTTAACATGATATTTTGGCTAAAGACAAAGCTGTGTCATGACGAGGGTGCCAAATGTCAAGGTCCTACGGAGTACCTTCCCAATAGAAAGGGAAAAATGATTCAGTTTGGTGCATACACCAGACAATCCTATGTATATGCACAAGACTACCCAAAGAAAAATATGGAGACAGAAAAGGCCATCAATGTGCACAAATTGTAAAAAGTATCAACAACTCAAGCAAACTCTGCATTTCCCATAACACAACACTTCCTTTTGGTTATTGTGTCAACAACCCAAGCTTCAATGGGTTTTATCTAAAGTACTTAGTAGCAGATTTGATGCATGTACCAACTTTATGTTAAAAAAAACTATCAACTGTACAAAATAGGCATTGGTTATAAATTGGAACAGATGTAGACATTCGTCAATTATTAATGCTGTGCAATAAAAGTGCAAAAGATGGTTGACCTGGACAAATATTTGGCCACAGTAGGAGCGTTGTTTATGTGCATAAAGAGTTTGCGGGCCTGACCAATTGTGTAGCCAGCGAGCTTGTATGGGTAATCCCTTTCCCACCCAGACTCCATGCGAATAAAATAGCACCTAACAGAAGAGATGAATTTTTTGTTTTTCTGTATCTTCTTTTCCTCTTTTTGCTTCTCCTCCTTCCCTCCATCTTTATGAACTGGCAAAATGGCATACTAACCCAGTAAAGATAAACCATACACAAAGCCATCTTTATGAGACGCTATTACTTGAACAAAGAAAAAACAATTAGCACTCACTATACACAAAGCCATCATCGATGCCTGGTAAACTAGTGTGTTGTCCTCTTGTTACCCAACAGCCAAGTAGTTTATTATGAAAACTAAGGACCGTCACTGAGAAACATCTTTCCCTTCCAAACAGCACATGATTTTTTTAATGAAACTTCCCATAATTCCATTTACTTACTATTCTGTACACAAAAAAAATCCATTTACTTACTATTCTGTACACAAAAAAACCATTTACTTACTATTCCGTACACAAAAGCTATGCAACAGATTAATCACGTTTCACTCTAGGCCAGGTGAAAAGCGCACGGAAACAGACTAGGTCAGGGGAGAATCTCAAAGACGACCAGGTTAATGTATACTCCATCCGTTCTTTGTCTTATTTAAAAAAATAATTACTTATCATTAATTTTGTTGTTACTTGTTTTATCATTAGGGGTAGTTCATATGTTTGCATACATTTTTTGAATAAGACGAAAGACTAAAGTTTTGAAAAAAAAAAATCAACTGTGTCAAATAAAAAAGAACAGAGGGAGTACATGAGAAGGGTGCAATTTCATGCCATGAGTAAAGTCAGAAGCGAGAAAAAGAGCGCTTCCATGAGAAGAATGGATGTTACATGATGCGGTTTGCTTTATCATTAGTAGTAAATGGCACATAACCATCTTGAATCCCATTTGACGCCTAGATCTACTAGCATAAACCATCTAACGTGATGTTTAGATTATTCCCAGCAGATGAGTCGATCAACAGTGGTCAAGCAAGTTTTAATATGATGGTTCTAGGCTTCCCTTAATATGTTGTGTGTGTGTTCTTGTTAGAAAAGAGAGAAAAGGTGTCATGTCCACTAGATGGTCCACCTATAACAGCCCAAGAGGCTCAGTCGTCCTATATGCATGCACACTGCAATTGACTGTGTTTCTAGTAACTAAACAGTAGACCAACTTTTTCTCGCGTACATGGTGTTCTGGATCTGAAATACCTCATTCTGAAATGTGAATTAGCTTCCGTGTGCACATATAACAGTGGTGGTCAAAACTATCAACAAGACAACAACAATTAAGAGGTTTCCCTTGCAAATTAGTTTATACAAATATTGCATCACAAGAAGATAAAAACTTACTCAAAAAGCGATATTGACGCAAGTCCAAAAGGATACCATCATTAGCAACCTGGCTGTAGTATTGGCAGTAGACACTGAATCTGTCGGTATTATATATAAGATCAGGTATATCTGCAAACTTCACAATTAGAACATTGTCATCACCGACAACTTTTTGCAGATAATTCCTTGTATTTTCCACATATGGACCCTGAATCCAACCAAATAATGTTAATTTACAAACAATCTGGATACACCAGCTAAAGTGCATTGTAGAAAACATGAAATAAAAAATATTGTGTCAGTTGTGTCAGAGAGAGAGAGAGCACATATCAGATGGCATTACAATAGATTTGTAGATCGAGAGTACACTATTCAAATATTAGACAAGAAATTATATCCTTTGCAATGCATGAACATGATGAAAATGGTTGGAAAATTGATTTACAAGGTTAAATCATACCTGGTGGGCTATTGAGGATGACTGGATGGGCAAAGAAAGGTATGACAATAGAAATACAGATAAGAAACTTGAATCTCAAAATTTGTGCACTGTCACATGTGTCATGTATACCGCTCCATAGTGCAGATATGGATGCAGGTTTAGGGCCAGGTTTCCCTTTGTGAAAGGTGTATCTGTGTATGGTGCATTGTTCAAGAAAAATAATTTGGAAAAACAACCTGTGGAATCTCATTACCAAATATGTGTGATGTGTGGCAACTGAGAAGCCAAAAGAGGACAGGCACATGACAAGCACATGGATAGGTAATGATAAACAACTACTCTTTTTTGGTATTAAATGTACTTCACAAGTGATGTTACTACCAAATCTTCTGCGTGCTCACAAATTTAGATGCATGAAGTCCATGATATTTTGGTCTTTTATTTTTGGAGAAGTGCAAGCAGAATCGCTAACAGTGTTACAGGGAACCATGCATATAAAAGGGCACACGTTATGCTGAAAGCTCCAACACATATTGGGGCCTGGGGAAGAGAACTTCTACTGATTTCCCTTGCTTAGTTAGATAAAGCACGCATAGAAGCAAAGAAGAATGAAAAACAGAGGATAAAGGGAAAAGGCTGAAATAAATGGCAGAACATTAGTGGAAGAGAATGAGAAAGAACCTTAAAAACTGTTGCTATGGAATCACCCCTTTTCTCAACAATACAGTGATAGAGTCTTGTCTTGTTTGGGTCCCAATCAAGGTTCTGCAGTATCAATTGGCAAAAGGTTCCCTGAGTTATCCGCTAGCATTCTCTTGAAAGGAATAAAAAACCAGCAACAAGTATAAGAAGATATACTGAATTTCCACAGATGATAGCTCAGATTAGAAATATATTGAAGCTGTTTGCTAGCATTGTTTACTAGGAATCAATGGCGATACTACATGAGTATGAGCCTACAAAGAGTTCTTGGAGATGTACAAACTGCAACTACTACTTTTGAGTCAGGTGCTACTAGTATTGCAAAAAAAGGTAAATGATCCTGTTTCTCGAAATAAATGGAAACTTTACTGATTTCTTTTGCTAGCCACGAAGACACCCAAAAGTGATGTGAACTTTCTATAAGATACTAAAATAACATTCTTTTCAAAATGGTAAGCAGATGTAGTATGGCATGACTGTACATGAGCTAGTAATATTGTCTTATTATGTTATCGACTTTTAATTAAACTAATTAAATATCGAATTTAAAGAATTTCTGTTTTCGTTGAAAGATACTGGATGACTAAGCTAGGAATGCACGTGCAACAGTTCTTTTTATTGACAACAGGTCCTGCGTGGCTGCATGTCAATCCAGCCCCAGAGAATAAAAATCACAAGTGACAAAGCTTGAGATTTGAGAATCGGTAAGAAATTACAAATGGATGCCTATGTGTAAAGTCGTAGTTATCGAGTATCAACTAACATGAACATGATCAAAAAATGTTCAAGTGCGATATATGACCTTTCTTCTGTCTGTTGCTGGTGCATACTTATTTCCAAATTTGTTCCAGATTTCTGACTCGAAGCAATCCATAGGCAGTGACTTCAAATTCCTTATATAATTCACATCATCCAGTACGTCTTCTATCTTGTTGCTATAGTAGGAGGCAAGATGGATTAGAGCCTAACAAAGACAGAAAAGGCAAAACAAAAGGCGACACATTTAAGAAACTGGTACTCTGTAGAATGAAAGTTATGGCAGTTACTATGCTAAACAAAAAAAAGGCAGAGGGGATCACATAAAGCCAATCAAGACTTACCCTGCAAGGTACACAAATATGAGGAAAACACGAACAAATTCTAGCTCCCCGAGAGCTAACATTTGGGGGCTTGCTGCGATCGCCCTCAAAGCATTCCGAGCCTCAACACCAGTTGGTCTTGAGGCCCCTACCCTTCCTGATGGACCATTCATTTGTTGAATATGCTTTGTAATTTCTCGAACAGGGCTTGGGGTGAGAGCCCGGGGAGGACTGTCAGACATCTGACGCTCGAGACACCCAGCACCCGAATTTGCTCTTGGAGAAAACATCCCAGAGAAAGGGGACTGGTTCTGCAAGCCAGGAGAGTTGGAGCCCAGTGGGCTCTCAACCTCCATGTCAACGATGTCCGGAACAATACAGGCATTTGTCCTGAGAGGGCTCTCGTGGCACTGCAATCTGCTAGGAATGTGGTGGCGGGCAGGGCTGACAGGCTCGATCATTGCCATGTTCGAACCACCGAAGGCCATTCCACCATCGGGGACGTCGTCTTGGTAGAACGGTCCCGGTACGGAATCATCTGTTTTGGCAGATAAAACTCGATGATAAGGGAGAAGAGAAAAAAAAATGGTGTGAACTTTGCAGGTAAAAATGCCGGTAATAAGAGCAAATAATATGAGCTGATGCATGTCTCACGATCAGATACTCAAAAGTTTTGTCCAAAAAAAAAAGGTTAGATATCGAGGGATGTAAAAAAGATGGCAGTTTCCCCAAGTGACCGCCGCACAGCATCATGATGCAGGCTGCTATCTGGTCGTCAGAAAGGGCAACAATGCAATGAACCAAAAAAATGAAGATTATTGTCGTCATAGATGATGTGGAAACAAGTCGAAAACAGGGGATGTCGAGCGAACAGGGGAAATGCACCAAAAAAACCACATACATGGGAACAAGCCAAGAGGGGTGACGGAAAATTAGGAGCCTTTCCAGAGAGATTGAACACAAGAAAAAGGAAACACCTTGCGTGGAAGCGCGGACGTCGGCGGCGCTGCAGGCGGTGGGGATCCCCTCGGCGTTGCGCTTCATCGCCTCGTTCTCCGCCATGCGCATGATGTAGGGGGAGAGCCTCTGCACCCCGCGCCGGCTCTCCCAGATCCTCCGGAGCACCCGCGACGCGGCGGGCTCGCCGAGCCCCGCGAGCCGGGCGCGCGCCACAGGGTCCGCGGCCTGCCCGACCTCCGTCTCGAGGCGCGCGAGCTCCGCGGGCCAGCCGCCGCTCGACGGCGGGGGCTGCATTGGACGGACCCCGGCCGGCAGCGTGCTGGGTTTAGGGTTTAGGGTCTCGCCGCCTTGCGCAAGCAGCGGCGTCGGAAGCGAGGGGGCGCTGCCGGTGGAGGGACGTGGGAGTGGGAACTATGGGAGTTCCTTGCTAGAGAAGCCTCCTCCCTCTTGTTTAGAGGTGGTTCCTTGCTAGAGAAGCCGCCTCCGGTCCTGTGCCTGTGACTTGCGAGAGGTGGGCGGCGCCGGCGCGGGCCAGGACGGGACCCGACGGGAGTGGGGAGGGAGGGAGCTGGCTGGCTGGCGCGCGTTGGGGATGCCTCGGAATGCGCACCGGCGGGGCCTGGACAGTGGACACTGGACAAGTCACCTCAGCTTCCTGTTGCTCACGCAGAACGCCTGCGTTGCGTTCTCTCCGCGCGCTTTGGTAGTTTGGAACGGAAAATTCGAATTTTATAAAAATCTCATAAAAATTTCACAGGAGGCAATTTAATTTTGTAGAAAAACATACGATCCAAAAACAATCCCATAATCTAAAGGCTCATGACATTCGACATTTCCTTGTGGTCCAGCTTGTGAAGAGCTGCCTCTGACAAACAATTTGATACAAAACAGAAAGATGAGGGGGAAAACATGCTTATATTGAGCCTAGGTTGCCACTGTATTCATCAAATAACAAGTTAATAAGTGTGACCAATAACTATCTATCGCGAAAATGTATTGATATATGCAATCCAGCCAAAGATTTTATTCGTAAAAGAAAGTGGCATCACCCAGCGAAAAATTACAACTTAGGCTCTGTTTAGCAGAGCGAGCAAAAGACAGAATCTGCACTATAGCAACATTGGAGTTTGAATTTAGAATGTGGAATAGTCTTTCTACTGAAATTAGCCTTAATGACCGGAGGAAGAGGAACAGCTTCAAAATTCAAATTGGTGCAGATTTGCTTGATCATACATCTTGCCTATATCACTGTATCACCGATGACTTGCAATGGTAGAAAGGTTTACGTTCCAAAAAAAAAAGTTACGCCTTCGTCGATGAGGTCATCAGACTTATCTGTCTGTTGCTCATATTTAAAATTTTACTCCTGCATGTTTGGAATGAAAGTTCAGATATAAAATGCTCTGCGAAAGGAAGCATGCTAGTCTCGTCAACGTCAAACTAGTTGCAAGCAAGAAGCGCCAAGGCTGCATGCCAAGTGGTTCCGTGAGGCCGTTCTCGCTAGTGCCGTTCATCCATTCACCCAAGTTACCGTTTTGCACCGCGCGCACTTCATTTATCTATTCAAAGTATTGTTTTATACTGTGCACTGTAGATAGAAAAGAGTACGGTTAGATGAACATTCTGGTGAGGATAGCCTGATGGACTCTTTGAGCTCACAACACCAACTCATGCGTCAACTCTGAGATTTTTGTACCTTTTATTTATCCAAACCGAAGAGTTGAGAACTCAACAAACCAGACGATATGAGAATCTATATTTTGCATAGAAAAAATGCAAAATGTTTGGATACTAGACATTGGTTCTAGATATTTGATGGTTGTCAATTTGTTTAGCTATATTACCTTAGTCCTTGAGCGTCAACCTTGGGGGCATATTAGTCTTTTTCACCAAACTGTTGTCTCTAGTATCTACATATAGGCCCAGTTTGGTAGCCCGCTCATTTTGAAAATCTGGATGATCGCTAGAATCTGAATAATGGATGTTGATTATCTGGTCCGTTTGGGAACTAGCATAATGTGTTACGTAGTTTTTTAAAATCTCGCTCATGCCCTCACGACCTCACGGAGCAGTAGTGTTCTAGGGTATTCTTGTCATTTGATGCAAATGTTCTGTTCGTGGTGGGATAGCGAGGGTTTTCACGGTAGTCACGGAATCCAATGAAGAAAATCTAGGCTCTGTTCGCTGCAGCTACGATTGTGTTGTTGCGAGAAAAAAATACTGTTTTACGGCTGCAAAGAAATTGAAAGTAGCTCAAGCGAACAGGACGCTAGATTGTTTGGCTCCGCATGGATTCTCATAATCTTGAGTGAACCAAACAGTGCTATAACATGTATTCATTAAACCCAATGTAAAATAAAGTACCGTTTGGATCCCACGTTATTTTGTGACTCGGATTTTTAAAATCCCTAACGGGCCAAATGACACCAAACGCAAAGGCTCAGGGAATGTTTGGAACCAGAAAAATTTTCTCGATTTCTGCGTTTTTTCTATGAAATTTCTACGAGATTTCTATAAAATTCTTGCATTCTAAATAGGCCCTCAATTCCATGTTGCGGCAATTATTGCCGCATGTATCATGTTAGGCGGTTTCAGCAAATTCTCACTATATGTAGTATCTCCTAATATCAACCTCGTCTTGGTTGGATTCTGGGATTCTACTACCAAGAATACTATCCAAGACATATCATAATATGTTTGATAAGTAACGGTATACACTGCATATGAGATTCTAAAATCTTAATAGAACCAAACATGCCCTTAGTGTATTCATGCGATTGAGGAATCGTACGGCGTTAGGTGTTGTGGGAAGGCTACCCTTGCCGTATACTTTGGAACGAACACAGCCAAAGACTTGTATTGCTACCACAAATTTATTGCCGATTTGTTTTATTAGGTAGTCCTACCTCTATTATCGAATATTTGTCGCCGATTAGTTCATTTTTAACTGAAATAATTAAGTCCATAATAAAGCATCAGGGAGATGCATAGGATAATACCATGCTCAAAAAATGCGCCCGATACATTTTAGCTAAAACATCATAGGCCAATTCACCCAGCAAGCGAAAATTGGCAATACGAGCATGACCCCATAAGAGATGCTTTGTTGCTAGCTGGCATGTTTGGCTTATAGCAATTCAAAATTTATCGGCCGTCCAATATGGACATAGCCAACTTTTTGTTAGAATTGTGATGTTTGGGTTGTAGCCATGCCAAAATCTAAACATGGAACTAGAATACAGTATTACAAATGTGTATCAGTATATGACATTTGGGCCTATTGTACTTATATGTTTTCGCACAAAAACAAAATCAGCATGGATCTTGATATGTTGATTTATCCACAAGGGCTAGGATGGTGCAAACATACCATGATTTGCAATCACAGTTTAAGAGATACATCCTCTTATCCAAATTATACTTGACTTTATCATATGTTAAATATCTACAACCTTTATTAAGTTTTTAGAAGAAAAGAAAATGTGAGCATCTACTAGCAGAATACCAAATAAATTGCACTATCTAGTAGAATACCAACTAAATTGCACTATAGGAACAATTTATGGTGAATATAATAATATAACTAACGTGATATTATCTATGTTTGATTTTTTTAGAAAAAACTTTGCCAAAGTTAGACAAGTTTTAAAGTGTGTCTGGAACACAGAAAATTCACAAAAATTGTGCAGGAATTTTATAGAAAACAATTCAATTTTACAGGAAAAACACAGAAACGAAAAAAAATTCCAAGTTCCAAGACAGGGCCTTAGAATAAATGATAGTATCATCTTTTGAAGATTAATCACCACGTTTGACTGCCCCTACATTCTTGTGCCTCGTGGCAACTTCCTTGAATTGGCAACCTTTGGCAGCTCGGGCCAATGTCTGTACTCTGTAGCTTGGCAAGCCAACTTTGGCCTGCCAACTTTGGCATGCCAAAGATTGGCTTGGTCCTCTGGAGGCAGCAACCAAACATACCGGATGTTCCCATGAAATTTGATTACTGAACATGAACTAGTCAACAGAATATACCTGCACTGCTGCACCGCAACATAATAAGTTAATAACAAGAGTAAAAGCACCGCACTCAAGTCACCCCATCAGCTTTGGGAGTCAAACAACCTTGTAAACCTTAAACTTTATATACACGGCCACCGTTCAGCAGGTACACTTCTGAATTCTAAATTCTTTACAGCATACCCTAATGCTATGGATAATTTATACAGAACCCAACAACACAAAAACAAACCACACCGCTCTTTGCTCCATGCTTACATGCTAACACAACAGGCTTTGCTTTTTCTCATATAGGTTACCTTTTGTTAGTCGCGGGTAAAGTAGGTTAGCAAAGTTTTGAGCTTCAAAATCCCCCGTTCCATATCATAAAACCACCTGTTTTTTATGTCAGTATATCTTTCAGCAACCAACCCGAGAAAACAGGCTTCATGACACCGATCTTCCATAGCAAATGGAAGCTAGGTACAGGTTCTTGGACCATTTATCCTGTAAATAGATTCATCAGCAGGTGGAAACAAAAATACAAAAAGAAAAAACCTTACCAGGAGCACACTAAATGACAAAATACACACAAAAAAGGAGCAAGAAAGGTCAAGCCACCTTCACATGCTGGCTGGGGAAAGATGATGTTCTTAGGGTCTCCTGTGTTTCATCAGTAGGCTTTCTCCTAGGGATGCTTAAGATAAAGGCTGCCTGATCCCATGTGGCAGCTGTTGCTGTGATGCGATAGCCATTGTCCCAACGCATGTGGATGCCCTCGCTCGGGTACAAGAAATCAAGCTCCACTACCTACAAAAGAAATAGGTGTTCAGGTATTCCATTCACAGAATATTATATTCTTCCCAGATTAACTTCAGCAATGGATAATCAAGCAGCTCTACCAGTCAATTTCATTTCTTGCCAACAATTAATATCAAGGGCATTGTAGAACATTAAACATACCTGAGCACTGAAACCAGCATTGCGAGACATGACAACTGCCCATCTGCTTCCAGCTGTCGCCATAGCAGTGACATAGAAGCCCTCCTTCCACTTTTTGTTTATCCATTTGAAGGGAAATGTATCGCTAACTTTGTAGGACTGCTGCGCATATTGTGTTCCTGGAGAACCACACTGAGTTATTACTTGTTCATTTATACCAACATCAACAACAAAGATCCAAGCGTTCCAGCCAAAAAGGCCAAAATGTCTAGCAAGCGCGCAACTCTATATATTCAATTCCTATATACTCCCTCTGTCTCAACATATAATATAAGGCGTGGTTTGACTTGGTGCAGTATATAATGTCATATTTTGACCACTAATTTCTCTTAAAATATGCTACCTCTGTTCTTTTTTATTTGTCACTTTTTAGTTGAAATTTGAATTACCTAGTGTCCAATAAAAAGGATGGAGGGAGTATCATTTGTGGCAATAAAAGTTTGATTGTCAAAAGCATCTCTAAATAGGAACCCAATGCAACCATATACTTTTAATATTGTTAGATTATAACTGTTGGTCAAAGATTACGAGTTCAGATTTTGAAATTCGTGCGTGCCTATATTTTCAGACGGAGGGGAGTGTACCTTATGCGTTACTGTATGTCCGGGGGGTGGGGGTGGGGGTGGGCTGGGGTTAAAGGTTATCTTACAGTAGATGATAAAGGATTTTTTTTAGGGTTTAGATACCAAGGCTTGGGGGGGGGGGGAGGTGTTCAAAGGGCATATTTGTCCAGGAAATTTGTGAGGTGAATTTTGGCACTAGGTCAAGTAGCTTCTGCAGTCTAGGCATCAAGCTGAAACATTGAGATGAATTACCTCTTGACATAATCACCAAAGAGCTTCCATTATTCGCACCAGCCAATGCGGTGATATAGAAATTTCTCTCCCACTGCTCCATTATCCATTCCTGACACAGTACAGGCAAGTTAAGAACTGTAATAGCATAGAACAACGCCATGCAAATGACAATGAGATATCATTGAGGATGTCTAATCAATAAACTGGTGGTATACGATTATAAACAGAGAATAGAAAATCCAAGAAGGTAACAGAAGTGATACTGCCTACCTTGTGAAGAAAGTAATGAGAAAGTTCATATACTTGAGATATAAAACCTGTGCCAGCATCCATAATTAAAGCCCACATATTTGAGCCGGAGGCAACTGAACTGATAAACAAGCCATCTTCATTTCCCTTTTGAATATGCTGCAGCAATCTATTATCGGCTACATTGTAGTGGTACCTGATAAACAAAAGTGTTAAGACAGCGGAAAATTCTTGTTACTGCTACCTATTAAGCAGATATACGCATCAAGCAGACCTCTGTTTCATAGGTCGACGGGCATTGTAGACACTAATCCACTGAGTTGCCGGCATCCCCATTCTGATCTTCTTCTTAGGCTGCTCATCATCATTTTCATCCACTATTAAGCGGCCTCTCTTTTGGCCAACCTGGTGTATTAGCTGGCAGAAATCCGATCAAGAACAGTTATTGTGAATGCAGGAGATAATTTATAATCTGCAATTGAAAAACCCCCGTGATCGCGGGAGCACATGCGCCGGGCTGACTGATTGAAAATTTGAAAATGCAGGATAAACATTGTACTTTTGCCAATTCACTATCTTGCCACTGCATGGCATGTTAGGCACTGAAATGGCATTGCCCTTTACCCTAAAAGACAAATACATTCATATGCCCTACAATAGTGTAGCACTGTATTCTTATTATCATGTAAGCTATAGACAGTTGACGCTTCACACAATAGACATGAGAGCAAAAACTGATTTTATATGTACGACAAATGTAGTGAACAGATAGTTGGGGAGTAATGATTTCTGACATAAGCAATCGCTCCAGAGTTAATGGAAACATGAATTACTTGGCAGAGAACAGAGGGCATGGCCAAAAGAGTTAATGAAATCAAGACACCACAGAGGATTAATATACCTTCTGAGCACCATCTGTGTTTATCGGCCTTATGTCTGGATTTGGGCCAACAATGCCATCAAAAAGAGATATGCACTTCGCATAATTTGGTTCTTCGTCAAATTTCAAGTTCACAACATACTCGACAAAATGCCGGAAAGGTTGTGGACAAATTCCACACAAAGATTCTGGAGATGTCGCCATCTTTTTCTTGCAGACGAGAAAACCTTTGTTCTCTCCCTAAATTGATTGAATAATGAAATAAGAATAAAAATTAAGAGTTTAAATAATAATAATAATAATAATAATAAATGAAATGAAACAGTAAGAATAAAAGTGACCAGAGCATCAACTAAAACTGACCTGGTATCCTTGCCAAGGGAGGCGTCCACGCAGAAGAAAAATAAGTGTGTACGCAAGGGATTCAAGATCATCTCTC
Organism: Paspalum vaginatum; assembly: GCA_030272315.1. Classification (NCBI taxonomy): domain Eukaryota; kingdom Viridiplantae; phylum Streptophyta; class Magnoliopsida; order Poales; family Poaceae; genus Paspalum; species Paspalum vaginatum. The sequence goes on along the minus strand of CM059014.1, from coordinate 1,831,985 downwards.
CTACTCCCAGTCCTGCCCAAGTGGGCATGCACACTGGCATAGCGAACAGTTCCCCTGTTCATGAAGCAAACACAAATGACAAAAGAATTCCAGTGAAGTAATGCGAATGCTAAATGACATCAAACAAATATTTCCAACCAAACCTGAAGATATCAGGTCTCTGATCATATTCAACATGGTGCCCCGTAGAACCATCCTTCCATTTAGTTGCTGCATTAGTACAAAATAATATATTAAAAACAAACAACAGAAATACCTGACACCAAAGAGACATAATAAAAAAAGATTAATCTGATTACATCTTACCCAATCCAAGGTCAACAAGAAAAAGCTTCTTTTCTTCTGGGGTGCCAGGAGGACCAAGCAAGAAGTTCTCAGGCTTCACATCACCATGCACATACCTGCCGTATACGTATCTTATGAGATACAGTTTCCAAACAACCATACAAGAAACACAGTTCCATCTCAACAACAGAAAGCAGATTACCCTTTAGAGTGCATCTTCTCCAGTATGGAGATTGCCTCTATACCTATGCAAGCAACCATCTCAACAGACATCCTGTAAAAGACAAGATCAGAAACAATTGAAAGGGTTCAATACAAACAGCAAAGTTTAATTACAAATAGTGTGCAGGTACCCACGAGTGGGAACTATTCCAAACATCCCATAGGCTTGGTCCCAACATATCCATAACCTGCATGCATATCAAGTAGGTTTAATAAGAACCGATTTTGTTGATAGTTATTAAGGAAAGCAGAACAAAAGAAGATATCCACAAAGCTAGGAAACCAAATACAAGAAACTAAGCTACACAAAAATCAGGTGCATGAGCATAGGTGAAAAAATATAGAAAGTTCATTGCCCAATACCATGATGTAAAACTCTCCCTGCTTTCCTTTGTAGTGTACCCGCGGGACACCATGGTTTCCGCTAAGAGTGCTGCCAAAGGGAGTTTTCACATAAGCAAGGAGGTAAAATGCATTAACACCAAAAAGAATCACAAAGAAAGCAACAATTCACAAATCAGTGCATACTTGTATACTTGCCACTCATACGGAGCTCCATAGTTGCAACCTTTGCTGGTTTGATGTTCAAATTTCAGTGCAACCTGACAGATATAGAAGCATGAAAATTGATGGGACTAGTTTCAAAAAAAAATGATGGAACTAATCTTTTTCAGTTCCAACACTACAAAGCATTTATGGAGATAGTGACCTCTAAAACATTTGAACTAGGATTGCGATCACTGAGACGAGGAGCTGAAATACGTCGGCCAACATATACTTGTCCAAAACCTCCCTTTCCAAGCTTCTTTTCAAGCTTATAGGTTGGTGAATTCCCGATTTGTACCTGTTTCAAGCGCGCTGTGAGCATCGGGAATAAATGAACAGCTACCAGAACAAATCAAGCGCCGCAAACACGGCAGCCTAGAACTGAATTATGTGCCCCCAGATTTTAAAAAAAAATAAAAAGTGTACCCCAGATTTAAAGCCATGTAGCATTATAAGATTTAAAATATAACAAAAATATAATTCAGCGTATATTGAATAGATCATCAGAATCCTACTAATATATTCAATGTGTGCCTACAGGAGCTGCTACAGTGCGCCTCTACATGGCACACAGTAATGTGAAACACGTTTAGCACAAAAATACCTTCTGCATTTTACCAGCATACTAATGTCTTGTTTGAAATGCAAAATTTTCTAAGGATGGTCCAATTGCATGTCAAGAAATACATTATCGATGGTGCACAAAACTATAAATGCTGCTAACATTGGCATGCATGGCAATCAAGAATGCTCATTTAGCCAACCTAATTTTACAGACTACATAGATGTGTGAATCCAGCAAAAAAAAAAAGCTAAATGATCAAATGTGACTTGCTATCGACACCTATGTAGCAGGATCAGTACACTTGATGACATGGTCAGTCCTAAGACTAGGAATAATAAGATAATCTATTTTTAGGACCTTACTGCCACCGGGAATATTCTACTAGTTATTAGCTATTTCACCTAACGTCTCCTTGAATGTCATGATGGATGCTAAACTTAATAATCCAGATATGAGATATGTCCACAAAAAGAGGCAAACGGCCAATTTTAAAGTAGTGAAACATTAGGGCAATAATGAAGCAGAATTCGCGCCACTTGAGACAAACTAAAAGAGCCAAGCGACGACAAAAAAAACATCCACGCGTCATACGTAATCGCTTCCAGATAACGAATTTATTAAATTGCAGTCCACATGAGTAAACAACTCCTACGATTGGCCAAATGGCAAATATGACGACAAATCCCTGCCCCCCTCACACACTCACACTAGCAAACACATGATGAACTAAATCCAGCAGTTCCAATTGCAGCTCTCATGATACACAATACATGTACCCCACCAATCAGATCTCTAGTATAGTAGCACGATAAAATCAATACACAATACCCTAGGTTTAGGTTTGCCCCGTCTAGGATAAAATCTATTGGAGCGACATATCCGCTATGAGCTAATTTGCCATAACATCAACCCCTGGCCAACTAAGTGTGCCAGAAGCATACCAATCGAGCTGAATTCGGCTGCGATCCACAATTAGAAGCGTCTAATCAAGCAACAGAACAGTAAGGCCGCCCAGATTTCCATATAAGCATCTAAATTACGAAGGGAGGGAGCAGGAGACATCTCGAGCTTACCGTCTGGGGCAACGGCGGAGCGCCCCCGTCGTCGGCCGCGCCGGCGCCGGCGCCTGCCCTGTCCCCGCTCCGGCCGCCGCTGTCGAACTCGTCCATCCCTTTGCGGCCCCTCCCCCTGCTGCTACTCTACTCTTCCCGCCCCCGCCGCCGCTGCTGCGACCGCCGCTACTCGCAGCTCGTGGCTGGTCTACTGGATTCCGCCGCTGCCGCCCTCCACGGACTCGGCGCGCGTAACCGCGGGGCGCTGGCACCTGTCACGGACTCGGACGCATGGCCCGCTTTCGAGAGGAGATCGGCGGGGCGGGGAGGGGCAAGCGAGCGGATATCGGCAGGGACGCTGCTGCGCTGGGTTAGGGTTTGGTCCCCGGCGGGCGGCGGTGGATGAGGTGGTCGGGGGGACGGCGGCGACGAGAGCGGCGGTCGAGGATGATGAGAGAGCAAGCCAAGGAGGGGGGCACGGCACGGCAGCACAGGGAATGGAAAAAAAAAGTTCTGGGAGCTGCATACGAACCTCCGCTCAATGAGTTCTTTTTTTTCCGATGTCGTTTATGTACCAAAACAGTAGCAAGATCTTTATTATAAAGAAAAACAATAACAAGATAGTACGGATTTTCCGAGAGCCAAGGTGCTTTCCGCCATTCATTATACTGAGGTTAGCATGCAACTACCATCGAAAAGCTCTTTTGTTACCTTAAATCGGGACACCTATTTATCCTTTTTTATGTCTCTGTGTTTCTCAGTTTCTAATCATTCGCTCTCCTCTACGCATCCAATCGATCGAGGTGCCATCTTTGCTGGATTCGTCGCACCCTAAATATGTGGTTTGTCGCCGCTCCTCTCAGTCTAGCAGCATTCTTACATTTTACATTAGATCTGCAACCACCACTAGCCGCTTAGCCGTGATGCCTCGCTGACGACTCTTCCTAAACAACAATCCTATATCGCCCAATCAACAATGCCCTCGCCGTCTGGACATGCCAGCCTCCATATGCCACCACCAGTAGGCCTTCCCTTGAAGCTTAGGCCATAGACCCACCCTGATGACCCTCTGCTCTAGAAACCTTAACCCCTCGACTGCCAACACTGCGGAGGGTGTCGAGCATTAGCGCCCTGATTAGCGAGGTTTCCCTAGGAACACATCCACACCCCCTACCTGAGAGGACCGCGTGCAAAAGGCCTCAGAGGAAAGTGGGGCCTGTCAAAAAATGGAAAGGGATTGAGGCCGCCACATGGCATAGACCGCTCCTCCTCTCTCAATGGGAGGTCCATTCACGCCGCCTAGCCAAAGCGGTCACACGATTCCCTTATAGGGTCCGACACTCAACGTGTGTCGACCTATGGGGATCCCTGAGTCCCAACCCAACCAGTTGCAGGGCTCGGGGGCTCACGGATGCCCTCCGCTTTTACCACGCTTTAATCGCAGTAAAAAGCTCAAAGCGGGTATAGTCACATAGCCCACCCCAGTAGACAACAACTATGCTACGTATACGTCGACTATATTTGGGTATGGAGGCTCGAGCACGGTCTCAAGCGATCAGAAAGCAAAGCAGAACATCGGAATTCCACCCCCGATGCGGAGGGCACAATCTCTGCATTGCAACTCCGAAGAATTTCAAACAATCAAACATAACAAATTCAAGAAATCGGGAATAAAGAGAGAAGAGCACGCGCCCAGGCCTGGTGGTGTTGGGCCGGGACCGTTGGTTGGGCCCGAGGCGGGATCGCGTCATGCGCCAGGTCCGCGCGCGCCCAAGTCCAACCAACAAAAGGGCCATCTTATATGTAGGAAAAAACAAGAAAAAAGCAGAGAGGCGAAGGGAGGAAAGCGCAACAACCGATGGCGCGATGCTGCTGCAGCCGCTCCTCCGGCTTCCCCCACCGCTCCGTGCCTCGTGCCGTGCTCTCTCGTCAGCACGCAGCGGCTGCGCACGAACGGAACGCGCCCGCCGCCGTACGCCGACGAGAGCCCCGCCCCGCGCCCGCGGCGAAAAGCGAAAGCGGCCCGGCCCGGAGCACCAGCCACCAGCGCGGTCCGGTCGCGGACGGGCCACCGAACGAAAAGCGCGACGCGACCACCACGTTTGCTTAGCCTGGGAGGCAATCTCTCTTCTCTTCTCTTCACGCCTGCAGGCGTACAGCGTCGTCGGGGACCGGGATTGAGGGGCCCTTTCGCGTTCGTGGCCTCCTTCCCGTTGCCTTTTCTTCCCGATCTGTTCTCGCTTCGCTTCTCTGGGCTCTGGGCCAGCCAGCCAATCATGGCTGCCACCACTGCCTACCTGGCACCCTTAATCTGTCATTCCAACCTTCTATCGACTCAACTCTGTTTTACTACGTGTATTTTAAACATCTTTTTACATGACACTAGCCTAGCAGCTCGTCCTTTCCTGTAGTCACTAGTCACTAGTCAGACGGTGGTGAGAGTGTGCATTTTTTTCCGCGATGAAATCTCGTAGGGCATCGCGCTCTATCCGCTTGCTTTGGGCCATGATGTGTCGGCAACTTGGCACGGGCTAGTTGCATCGCAGATGGCGCTAGGCACTTAGTTTTTGCCTCAGTTTACGTGCCCCCCTCCTTCGAAAACAACATTTCCACGATGTCATGCGAATGGAATGGCGGTCTCTAGCTAGTCTCTAGTGATTACTCTGTACAGTACGCTACCACTGCTTTTACCCACTATAATTTGCGCATACATTATCGCTAGCACACCCGCCTAAGACAGTATGTACGTAACACTTAGTTTTAACCCAATGCTGCCAGCTAGCCAGGCAGGTCGAACGGCCGGGCGCTCTACTGACCGCCTGACCCTAGGTCCAAAAGCCATCAGTGTCTAGCAGACTTTAGCGAGTTCGTAAGATTATCTCAACAGTTTACTCATTAAGTATTCTGGCATTGTTTGACAATATTCTCATTACAAATTTTACGGCGATTGGAAAAAATAGGAGCCATTCATCAGATAAAATCTGACGGTTTAGAAATAGGCGGTACCACGGTACCGGTACCAGACGGTACCAAATAGGAGGCTTCGGTACCAAAAATGGTGGGACCGATAGCCATGTTTTTATTTTTAATTCTATAAAAAGGCATAAATGCTTTTAAAAATAAGAAAAATAGTGGTACCTTACCGTTTTAACCAGCGTAAAATCTCAATGCATACAGAGTGGAGTTCAAATTTGAGGAGTAGGGATAGGAAAACCCGTTGGCTATAGCCGATAGCTAGGATACCGCTTGGACTTAGGGCTCCATAGACCGATGCGATGTCTCGGATCAAGTATAATATAATGCTATTCTCACCTAAACGCCCGTTCGACCATCTATACAGTATGGTACCACTGCTTTTACCCACTATAATTTGCATACATTATCGCTAGCATACCCGCCTAAGACAGTACGTACGTAGTTTTAATCCAACACTACTAGCTAGCCAGGCAGGTCGAACGGCCGGGCACTCTACTGACCGCCTGACCCTAAGTCCAAAAGCTATCAGTGTCTAGCAGGCTTTAGCGGGTTCGTAAGATTATCTCAACCGTTCACTCATTTTTAAGTATTTTGACATTGTCTGACAATATTCTAATACTCCGTTGGAGATAGCTAGGATACCACTCGGACTTAGGGCTCCATAGACCGATGTGATGTGATCAAGCACAATATAATGATATTGAACGCCCATCCAACCATCTACATTTCAAACGACTCATTGTCTACGTGTTTGGACATCTCAATAGGCACCACTAGTGAGAGCAACCTAAGATGGGTCAAGCCATTTTTCTTTTTCTTTTTCTCAGTGGTACTTGCATAAGCAGGAGGAAACAAAATCATTTTAATCTTTTTTTTAAATAGCCTCTGTAACAACTTATACATTATTTATGACTTTTAGTTCTTTAATAATTTTTCCTGTTTAAAAATTTTGAATATAACACTATAAAGTTGTCATCGATTTGCCGCTACCGCTACCTGTTGGTAAGGGTTATTTTCAAAGACAAAAATCGGCTGTGAGCCAACACGGATCTTATTCTTGATCGTACACACATATTCTTTCGTGTGTACTTGTGAGTACATATGATGTCCCATCCCTCTGTAGATATTCTCTCTGCATGTTTTAGTTATTTATAAAAATGGAATGTCTCACGGAGATGCTCTCAAATCTCAACACCCCACGATCTTGGCAGTCTCTTTCAATTGGAGAGACACAGCAGCAACCAAAAAAAAAAGTGTAGCGCACCCGTTCGGATATTCAACTATCTATGATGCTGTTTCTTAAAAAAAACTAAACTATCTATGATGCTGATGCGACGAGCATGATGGACCGAGTTGAGTTAAAGAACTGTTGGTGATCTTGGCCTACAACTAAAGTGTGTGTGTGTGTATGTTTTTGTCTCTATCCCTCAGGGAGACGGATGACCCCATCTTTAGTGATTGCTATGTACGGAGTACATGTATGCTAATGCTAGCTATAATGACTAATTCCATGCCATAATTCATAATTTGAAACGCTTCTATGTATTCGGTCGTACAATAGACATCCCGATTCCCATAAAAACCAGAGAGAATTGAACAACATTAGCTATCAGTCACTGAAATTGGGGGAAAACAATACTCGTACATCATTAGAACGAACACGCGCCACATATTTGTGTTCGCTGAAATGTGAAATTTTTACCATTTCATCCCATATGCACGTGCAGATATAGATAGTGTGACAGATCATACACAGGGCAGGGCTATAGCTAAGCTGCAACAACAAGCAAAGCTCGCCCTTGTTTATCTCGTCTCCTCACCGACCGACCCTATATATATATATATATATCGAGATCGATTATCACGGACGAGGAAAGTGAAAAAAAAAATTACACATGCAGGCAGTAAAATTCGAAACCCACATGACAGTGATGAGACAGTAGTGCGTGGTGTGGCGGGCACGTATTCATAGGCCCATGCACGTACGCCCAGCAGGGCCTCAGATCAGCCACGGCGGCGCACGCAGTTGTCGGGCGTGGCGTCGGCCTGCTGCAGCCGCAGGCTCTCGTAGAACTTGCTGATGAAGGCGTCGAAGCTGGAGTCCGGGCGCACGTCGAGGCCCTCGGTCTCGTCGGGGAACGGCGAGTCGGTGACGCGCAGGCGGCGCGCCCCGGCGGGGCTGCGACCGAGGCTGAGCGCCAGCAGCGGCGACGGCGTGGCCCCGGCCACCTGCGGCGACGGCGTCTCCCCTCCCGCGGCGCCGCTCCCGCTGGACTCCGCCTCGTCGGCCGCGTGCATCCTCTCGAGCGCGCGCGCCACCTCGGCGAAGTCGAGCCCGTCGCACCCCCGGCCGCCGCGGCCCCCGATCCTGAACGGGAACAGCGCGCGGCCGGGGCGCGCGAACGCGGGCGCGGACGGCGACGGCGTGACGCCGCAGCTGAACTCGACGTCCCCGGGGCGGTGCGCGAAGGACAGGCCCCCCGGGGCGGCGGCGTCGGAGTCGGAGCCCGAGCCCGAGCCCGAGCCCGAGGAGGCCGCCTCCGCGGGGCCGAACCCGCGGCGGGCGCGGGAGCGGGAGCGGGCCGCGACCAGGTGGTGGTGCGCGGCGGCGGCGTGGTGCGGGTGGTGGTGGTGCGCGGCGACGAGGTTGCGCAGCGCCCTGCCGGCGAGCTTGCCCCGGCCGAGCAGCAGGTGGAGGTCCATCATGAGGCGCTTGCGGCAGAGGCCCCGGCGCAGCATGTGGTAGACGGCGCGGAGCACGCCGATGAGGCGCTTGCAGAGGCCGGGCTCCATGGCTCCGCCGCCGGCGCTGCTGGCTGGGCGGATCCGCTTGTCGGGCTCGACGGCGAGGCCCGTGGCGGCGCCGGGCGGCTGTGTCATCGGCTGCGACTGCGAGCGGGGGGCCACGCGCAAATGCGGTCGATCAGGGGATGTCTGTTGTGGGCTCACCGACGAACGAATCACCAGGGTCCTCACGTGAGTACGATAGGAACAGCTGAGCTGGTGATGATGGGGTCCTTTGCTTCGCTGCTTTGGGCTCGGGAGCGAGGAGAGAGAGGCGGAGGCTGCTTGAGACAGTGCTCGTGGAGCGCTGCTGTGCCTGTGCGTTTCGTGCAAAGAAGAAGCGAGAAAGGAGGCTGGGGCTGGTTGGCTGCGGCTGGGAGGTGGATGGAACGAATGGGACGAGGAGGGCGGGGGGCTATTTAAAGGCGGCGAGGGGCGGGGGTGGCCGCCGCGGGGCCCACCGTCAGACGGGACTTAAGAATTAAGGAATGGCGCTGGTCACTGCTGCCCCCACATGTCAGGGGCTGAGCGGGCGGTTAGTTAGCCGGGGGCGTCAAAGGGCGGCCAAGGAACGCCTCTCCTGCACGTACGGGACACGTTTTGTGGTGGTAGCGGCTCTCGCGTACCGCGCTCGTGAAAGCGTTTTCCACGGCCAATAAAGGCGCCTTCTTTTCATGCAACGTTTCGAAAGGCGGCTAGCTAGAATGCTACTAGTAGACAGGTGAATGGTGTTCCAGTTGCTGACAACGTGCCAGAGGGAAACTAAAGCGTTAAAAGGGGGCGATAATATTAACTTTACTACATATATAGTACTCCATATGCGGAACAGGTAGTATATATATATTACTACTTAAATTAACTAGCCAAAAAAAAACTACGTACTTACTAGGGATTAAGTCGCCTTCGAGGAAGCTTCCAAAGAAGACGGTAGGTACATACTACTATACTAGCACGTAGGCTGTCGTGGGCTTGTGGCTAAACTAAGCCCTGCAGGTCCTGAGCTGAAGCAGCATATTCAGCAGCAGTACTGTGTCCGTGTGCATCAGGGGAAGATGGTTTAAGCACCGGGTTAGCTGTTCTGTAGGTTGCTTGGGCTGCAGAGCCTCCACCGTCTCTAGCAATAATTTTGCCTGCAAAATTTGTTACTGAAAGAGCGGGTGAATATAAACATGAATGTCATATGATCAGCGGGTGAATATACTATATGAATATCCTATATGCATACTCCAAATTCAACAGCACGGTAGTAGGTGCCTGGATCACGTCACATATTTGTGCATACGAGCTGGATTACTATATATCATCTGCAAAGCGCCGGCGCCGCCTGCAAATTAGCAAGATCCAAACCCACATTCAGGCACACAGCTAGCCAAGGGTCAAACAAATGCCGACTGCCCAAGATAAAGCAGCCGCTGGTAGCTGCTGTGAAGATTGATGAAGCAAAGCTGCATTAGCTCATACTTCTAAACTGGCAATGCATGCATATGCCATCAACTGGCCGAGGAAGGAACAGGCACTAGAAAATCTTAATCCAGCGAGTAAAAGCGGCTCGCCGAAAAACCTAAAGCACGTACCAGCGTTCCCGCGCTTCAATTCGCCTGGCCAGCTAAAAACAGCACCCAGTCCCAGGTGGCCAGGTGGGGAAACACAAAGGTCCTTTAATACGTCCACGAAATTACCACCAGCGTATATATCTTTCGTTTCTCATTTCAAACTCCGCTTTGCATACAGTGTTAGAACAAAATAGGAAGACCGTGGAATTAGCCTAAGGCATTATATATATGATTCTGTTTCACCCCACACATGGTATGCATTATGCAACACATATACATATATATCATCATCATGTTTGCAAAGGTGAAGAATTAAAAAGCACCGTCTTCTTCCTCGTCGGAGAATTTTATTTTACCACAAACAAAGCACCAGAGAAATATACGAAGTTGCCTGCAAATAGAATGATTAATAATAGTGGCATAAGGCTAAGTCCAATAGTATCCCCAAAATGAGGGTTCACGTATTACGCACTGTAGCTGTGAGTGAAGTAGTTAGAACAGTGATAGGGGATGGATGGATAGGGACATCGTTGGACTTAGCCTAAGACTGAATCTAGCCGTTTCTCTATTTTTCATTTCCTATCTACTATTCTAACTACCCTTCTTTTTGTCTGTAGTACCAAAATTAATTGCGCACAATAGAATAGACAGAGGATGCATTTGGAGGAGCCGTTGGCTCCAGGCTAAGAAGGGTCCGATCCATGCATGTCTTGGCCAGGTCAAGAAAGAGCATTCCTGGATGCTGCTCGCTGCATATGGACGGAGTACCTGCATACTGATTACTGATTGACAATACTGTCGTCGTATGCGTGTAGTTTGGAGTAAACTAGTGTCACGTACACCTGCACTAACCGATAAGACCAAGCTTTATTTGCGTCGTAGAAAAAGTACGTATGTAGTTTGGAGTAAACAAGTAGTATCATGCACGCCTTTCCTGTACAAACCGATGAGACCGAGCTTTAATTTATCCTATCAAAAAAAGCTTTAATTTATATATATGGATCGTAGAAAAGCATTTCGTACGCACCTGTATACGGAAGTTTCCATGCATGTGTCTAAATACTTTTTCCTTGAGAATTTAGTAGGAAAGGAATTGGGATGAGGAGAGAAAAATTATATATGAGCAATGTACCTGGGAAACAGAAAGAAGCTTTGGCTCTCCTTGTGCGCGCGCGAGAGGGACAGGCAGAGAGATGTTTTGCCGTGCCCCTGTTTGCAGAGGCGGCATGCAGTTCTGCAGAACCCGGTTTTCTTTTGAAAGGCACCACCAAGCATGCCTTGGGAAAAAGTTTCAGAGAGGAACATCAATACAAATTAAACACACATTGCTTGCTTCACACGCTGTATATGAATTAGGAGTATGATTTATGAACAAATCAAATCTATCCTGGACAAAGAACGACATCAAACACCAGATCTACCACACCCTTTCTTTCCATCTCGTTTACTGTCGAAATAAAGGGGAAAAGGAGAGAATACTCCACATGCAAAGAAAGAAAGAAGGATAGCTACAAATTCCTTGGGATGCAAGTGAGGAATTCGTTCGTTCGTTTATTTATTAACATTTTCTTTCCTCGTGTTCTTCTTTCCTTTTTTCGCTTGTAATAGTTGCATACAGCTGTGGCTTTGGCCTTTGGGTAAAGCTGGCACTCGTGAGCTCGGAGCTCGAAGAACAAGGGGACTGTACTCTGCTTCTCCTCCTCCTCCTGTTTCTTCTCTTTTTTTTCCCTGACCTTTTTCTTGCTGGGGTTCAGGGAGTTCATTACCGACTTTCCTGGCCAATTTAGGGAGCCCACTGTTTGGAGTGGATGCTATGCATGCCTCTTGAGTGCCCTTTGGAACCTGCTGATCATGTCAGGCTTCAACATCAAATGGCAGAACAATAGCATGCATTTCTGAAAACATAACATCAAGTCAGAATTCAGAAACACTACATGTGAATGAAGACACACATACCTGGCGCTCCAAAAACAGTCTCCAGCTTAATCAAGCTAAAATTGCTAAACATATAGGCTCTACCTTGAGCCCAGCCGAAATAAACAGAACATAATAATATATATTTTTTGCTAATTTTGGGTGTGACGCGAAAAGACCGTGAAGATATTAGTGATGAAGTTAGATATCAGAGATGTGGTCCTAGCAGGCCTGGTGGGCAAGTGGGCTGGTGCTCCCCAACATGTGTCCCCTCATGGTGGGAGTGAGAGGAGGGGGGAAAGCAGTTCCATACCAAAGACACAAACAAAAGCAACCCTAGTTTATTAGGACTTTAGGGCACTTTGGGCCCTCTCGCCAAACAAGGCTCATTTCCCTTTCTTTCCTCGATGTGCTCTTTCTGATTTAATCCTGACCGATAATCATATTATTGCTAGGCCTTGCGGCTACTAGTGGGGGTGTGGTACTGCTTGCTGGTACGAGTGGTACACAATGGATTGCTACACAATGCCCACACCACTTCCATTTTTTGAGAGACTGAAATAAAGCACGGATATAAGCAGAGTAGAGCTTCTGAATGAAAATATAATGATCAACCGAAACAAGGAAAAGCTCTTGATAATTATTTTAGGAAAAAACAGCAAGAAAGGGAGAAAGCAGTCTAAGTCGTCTGATGATGTTCATCCTGAACCTACCCATATCAGGGATGGCTAGCAAAGACTTGACGAGCTCAGTAGTTCAGAGATCTTTTTGCCCCCCTTTTCTGAGATCAAAGTGTTTGCTGGTAGTATCCTAGTTGACATCTCCGTTTCATACCATGTCATGGTTTTATCAGGCGGTTAGTTAGTCACATTCACACAATGCAAGTGCAAGCTTCAGTAAGGAAAACTGAAACCGGTGCTAGAGTCCCGCCAGCTGCACGCTGCAATTATTGAATGTGGCTTGCTTGAGTCGTCAAACTGTAAGCCACTATCATCTGCTCCGCGCCCCTTTCCAAAAGCTAAGCTGCATGCATCATGCATGCGCCATACCATAGCATACATGAAACAGCTAGCGCAGCGAGGAGACGGAGCCGCCATTTCGCTTGGACCCGCTGCCCTCCACGCTTGCCATTCCATGGAAAACTCCAAGCAGCTAGCGGTCGGTCGCTTTGTTTTTTTTTTTTGTTATCATCTTTTTCTTTCCTCGAGAGAGAGAGAGAGAGAGAAGCGTGCTGACTGAAACAGGTAGCTTCACTGCTAAGAATTGAGTTAGGCAGATGAGCAACTAGTCATCTGTCTGGTCTGCTGCTAGTTTGCTACACGGGTCGAGGGGTGCGTTGCTGAGACAGGCATTAACGAGCAATCAGCAATAATGCCGGTTGGCTGATTAATCAAAGTCGTCGCCGCCATGCACTTCCTTTCCATTCTGAATTGCAACTGATCGACAAGGAGATCGAGCTGACAAAGGAGGGGGTGATGCTGATACGCTACCGTGGCTGTGCAATCAGGCCTGTCCAATGAACTCACGACCTTTGCTTCCTCATTGGTAATAGGTGGAGTATAATTGTAACCGGCATGGCATGGATAACTACATTATGCTACCGTACCACCTTTTGCTCTCTTGTGTACGTTGTATGCGCAAGTCGGCAAGTGTGAATACAGTATATAATATTAGCTCTGGGGCGCATGGTGCACTTTGGCCCCTGCATGTCTCGCTTTTAATTTGAGAGGAAAGTAGAAAACCATCTATTTATTAATTAGTTTGCATGCACGCAGCCATCTCCCCTGTATGGCTGTATGCATGACCTTGCTAGCTAGCAGAAGATGGCGCTCATGTTTTTATGTGGTTATTGGCAATAGCTAATGCCTAATGGATGGGGAATTATAGGTCTGGATCGGACACGTACGCCAAAGCCGTTAAACATTATTAGTCCAATCAATGCAAGTGTGATCGATATCTCTGTGTTGTTTGGCTATATATATGAACAGAAATGCTCCATTTAGCATATCTTACTTAAGAAGGGGTTATGGCAAGAAAAGAAAAAGAAAATGCGAGTTACACAAGCAGAGAACGAAAAAAAAAGAAGAAAGTGAGATGGGTCGATTCGATGAATGAAACAACACGTACCGTACCGTACCGAGCAGGGTGGGCCGGCCGGGAAACGTAGCAGTCTGACCACATCTGGGAGTGCGAGCCCCACACACCGCCGACAACGTCACCCGTACGTACGGCCGCGCACCGGCGCCGAGCACGAAGGGCCCCGTACCTACGTACGTACGTGGGCGCCGCCGCCGCCGTGCAACGACGGCCGTCTTTATGTTGGGGTGCGTAACGAACGTAACCGCGCGCGCGCAGAGGGGGAGAAAAGGCACGACTTATCAACGAGTTAACGGAGCAAAGCAGCAATGAACAACAGTGATAGTGTCGTCATTATTGACTGCATCTCCGGTTAATTGCACACTTGCATGCGCTAACCTCTCGTCGATCAGTTTGGTGCAAAAAAAAAAAAACACGCATGTGCATGCGAACCAAACGCGGCGTCCTGCAGCAGCAGCAGCAGCAATCTGGTCGGTCGGTGGTCCTCTCGCCGGCCGGCGAGTGTACTGAAAAGGACAGCACGGGTCTAGGCTAGCCGGCTAGGCGACGGCACCGGCCGGGAAGCTGAAAAGAGGCGGGAAAGCCGTATACGGGCGCGCGCAAAGCTGGCCATCGCCATGGCTGGAAAGCTTTCGCCGGGCGCTCCAATAATGCGGACGGGCGGGCGGTTTCAGCGCGCGCACGGCTCCCCCTAGCTCGGTCCATCTCCACGCGCGTGTTTAGTTTGGAGCCCATAAAGAAGACCCAAATCAAGGGCCAGCTGGGGAGGAAAGGGGGGATCGCTCGGAAAGCGCGCGACATGGTCGTCGTCTCTCCTTTCTATCCCCGGTGGTACGGTGGCGAGGGCCACCAGGCCATGGCGGTGGCGGCGGCTCCCGCATGATCGATGAGCACTGCACGGAGGGTGAGAGGGCGTGGGTGGGGTGCCTTTGATCGACCCCCGCGGAGATTCCATCGACGGCGACTTCTGATCCATGGGCCGGTCCAGACAATCAAAGTTGCAGGAAGGAAGGAACGCCGGGTGCGTCGTGGGCTGGGCCTGGCGTTGTTGGGCTGCGCACGGCACCTCCCCAAGCTGCCTGCTACGCTGCAGGCAGCATTCCACGAATGACTGCAGTGCAGTGCAGCGCAGGCACACACGCACACCCATGAAGAATTCCAGGCCGACACACACGACAGCCGCCGTCCCAGCTCGTTCCCAAGACCACGCAGTGCTCTCCATTGGCAGGCCCAAGCAGCAGCGCTGGCTGTCCCGTCACGCACAGGAGGCACAGGCGCACAGCAAGTGGCGAGGCCCGCAGCTCGCTCAGCAGCTCAAGGTCTCAAGCGCGAGTTATTGCGCGGGGTCAGCAACTGGGGGCAGACAGCAGGCGGCCCATCATGCAGATCCAGGCTTGAATAATAATGAGCCCGGCCTGACGTTGCGTCGAGTCGAGTGGTCGCAGAGGCTTTGCTGCGGCTGAAAGATGCAGGAGAGGGAGAGGGAGAGGGAGCGAGACGATCGATGACGACGGGCAATGGAGAGATCAGCAGCAACAGCGGCGGCGTCTGTGCGTCGACACTCGACAGACAGCAGCCTCACCAGTTCACGTCACGTGGCCCCGCCCGTCCACCTGGATCGGATGCCGACGGCGGAACGCGTCGCGGTCGTCGACCCGGACGTACGCTGTCGCGCGCGCGCCGTCGCCGTCGATCCATCCCGTTCCCGTCCCGCGCGCGGCGGGGTCGTGCAGCTGCGCCCTGCCGACGCCGTCTGAGTCTCGTCTCGTTGCAGCGGGCCGAGCGATCGCGAGAGCGCACCTTCGTATGGCGGTACACACCAACAGGAAAGCTGCTGCACAGGAGTCCTCGTCGTCCACACGTACTAACGTTAACGTATAGTACACCCTACCTTACGGAGTACTGTACTAGCAGTAGTATACTGTACTGTGCTTAATAAGAACTGCCTTAGAATTCGAGATCTGTCCTACTCCTGCCTACGTGTACGTGAGCTCACTCCCGCTGCCCATGGTGAAATGTGAACCGGCCCGTTCCCCCAGCCACCAACCAGATCAAGCGTGGGCGTTCCCATCTGTCCAAGATTAGATGGCAGATAATGAGATAATAACCGGCGTCCTCAAAGGTGATTCTCCGGTTCTCCTAGCCAGCTGACACCCGATTTGATCCAACGTGGAGCTGAGAGAAGGCTTGAGGGCGTCACTAATGGAGTTATTTGAACTAGCTATTTGGTGATGACTAAATTTAGATAGTTGATGTGGAACAAAGAGAGAAAGGGGGTAGAAAAAAAAATAAATAGCTATCTCTTGGTTTCTAACTGATTCTAAACACGTGACTCGAGAACTGATGGGTGTTGTCCAATGAAATTCTGAAAAGAAAAAAACCACACGATGAAATGAATTTTTTCTTACTAATACTAACTAGAACCATTAGAAAGGAGCCCTGAAAAGCTTCTCGCTAGCGACGAAAGACTAGCTAATCTATTTGTTTTTTCTTAGGTACCAGACCCATCACGCCCCACTTTTCATGCTTTGCTGCGATCATCAGTAGAAAGAGATTGTCAAGTAATAAACAATGGTCAGTGGGATCCATTTATTCATTGGACCCGCGAAATGTTGGACAGGTGAAATAGTGAGTTCTCTCCGAAGCGGATGAGAATAATCTCTCGCCCGGGCTGCTTTAATGGCGGTCTTTGTATTTTCTCCCCCGCTAGCAGTACAGGGGAGGAGTGGACTCGGGATACTACCAATTGATTGAGTAGTCGAATTGTAGTATCAACTCTTTTATTTGATCGATCATTTTGTATTAATCAATAATTTTACCAAACTTTTTTTTTCTAGCTACCAACCGTCTGTAACTATCGATGACGCATTAGACCGTCTTCGGCAGCTTGCCTATCCATCTTATCTATTTCAAATTTCATTCTGTTTACGGTAGCGTTGCACTGTCGTTTTATACTATAGTCAATTCTGTTACACGGTCTACTGCACTCAGCCCAACCGGCCGCCACAGGAGATTAATTAATGCAATGACGGTTGCTAATTTCCCGCAGAGAGAAGGACGCTGCAAAAGAGACGGCTGTGCCACTTGCTACACCCCTCTTTCTAGAGTTTAGGAGCTTTTTTGGAACGCAAAAATTTCACAGGATTGATACAGAAATTTCACAGAAATCAATTTAAAAATACAGAAAAAATACAGAAACAGTAAAATTTTTCTTTGTTTCAAATGGAGCCTAGACAGAGAGCACTGAAGCGAGCAAGAGGAGTCCGCTGTGCCCCTCTCATCTGAAGTACGTACTACCTGTACATGAGACATCTCACATCAATCCTTGATCGGTACACGGCGACCTCTGCACTGTCAGGTCAACCATTAAGCGAGCCTTTAAGGTTAAGCCCTCGGCCGTATGGGCGAGCGCTGGCGATTATCTGTGCCGAAAGTGAAGCCCAACCTGAGTGTCGCCACCGCTGCAGCGGCTGCGAAAACGCTGGCCTGTGCCCTGCCCTGTAGATGTAGCTAGTATTTCGGATCTTTTTCTTTTCTCTCTCTCGCACAACCATGCCTGATAAGCATGTTTTGCTACTAAAAGAAGATAAAGTTAAACTTAACACACAGTCCTACTCAGTCTAGGTTTACCTAGAGCATGTAGGGTGATCGCCTAATTGGCGGATCCACCCTTCTTTGGTTGTTTATTTTTAAGTAACGCGAGGTTAGAGTCTAGCCGACGGTCATCTTGCTGTGTAGTTTTCTTGTGTCGATCAAATTTGGCATGTGCCTTGGCACGACGTGCGATGTTTTGACTCTTATGTTCATTTCATTTCTATTTTAATATAAAGATGCACAACTCTCATGCATATTCGACAAAAAAATTGACATAAAGGGCCCTTGTGACGAGCACCAACATAGTTCAAGTAACTTCTAAAGGTTGGACCGATGCCTAAGAGGGGTGAATTAGGCTTTCTAAAACTATGGCTCTCTAAAACTACAACTATTAAGCAAAATCTATGAATCTAGCTATGTGCACTAAGGTTTTGCTAAGTGTTGCTAGCTCTACCGTGGCCGAGCCTTGGAACCTAGTTCCACCTAAAAACTAACATATCAAGCTAGTCTAGAAATGTAAACACACAATTGCAAGAATGTAAACGCGGAAGCTAAAAGGATAAGCAGAGAAATGCAAACTCCCGATGACGATGTCGGCGATGGCACACGATGGAGACACGGAGAATTTTTCCCGAGGTTCAGGGAGGCCAACGTGCCTCTACCCCCTACTCCTCGTTTGGCGCTCCCCATGGGGCTTTGCCCTCGCGTAGTCCTTAAAGGAATACGGCCTCGCCCACTCAAGGGTGGAGGATGACAAAGTGACTTCCGCGAAAGTCAAGCAACCCCGATCGGGTCTCCGGATATCCCCGGTACACACCCACACGAGCCCATCTCTCGCGTAGTCTGCGACTACGGCCTCGCCCACACAAGGGTAGATGATTGTCGGGGCTGTTGGGGTCTTCCGAGTCCTTCTCGCGGAGCTACCCCGCCGTCTCCACTACGGGAATCTTTTGGCCAACGTGCCGAGGGCCTTCCTTCCTCTCACAAGCAAAGTGGTGGCCACTTCACAATCCGGAGGGTCTCGCAAAACTTACAGCCACACTTATACACAAAGACATGCACGCTGGAACGTAGGATAGACAAGGACTAAGCAAAGATGGACTGAGCACTAGCTATGACAGGATGTGTCTAGTTATGCTCTAGTGATGGTTGGGCTCACAAAATGTGTTCCTACATTTCAAATGGGCATGGAGAATGTGTCTCAACACTACAATAAGCTCATGAGTCACCAACCATGATGTGGAGGCCGGCCAAGGGGTATATATAACCCAAGCCTCAAAACTAGCAGTTGGAAACAATCTTCACTTTTCTGCGTCACCACCGGACTATCCGGTGTGTGTATTCGGCTAACCGTTGGACTGGCAATTTAACCATTGGAGCCACCGGACTGTCCGGTGCTGCAGCACCAAATCATTCAGTGCGTGTTGGAGCCTGGTCATCAAACTTGTAGTGCTCCTTGTCTAGAACGCCCAGTGTACCACCGGACCGTCCGGTGCGCTATAGCACTTGGACGCGGTCAATTCTTCTCCACTGCCTAGAACGTCCGGTGGTAGCCACTGGACTGTCCGTGGTACACCACCGAACCGTCCAGTGTGTGAATTCACACCAGGTCTTGAGTCTTCAATCTTGGCCCTCTTTTGCTCGCCGGACCGTCCGGTGGGGCTCCACCGGACCTTCCGATGCTTAAAAAATCCAGGACATCCGCTTCTGACGGGATGGAGTCTTGGGTCTTCACTTGTGACTTTTAGGTCCTCCTTTGAGATGTTTGTACCCCAAGTCCATCTCTTGCACCTTAGGGCTTTAAACAAAAAACACTTGCATACACATTAGTCCTAAATGGTACGTGTTGTCAACTCAACCACCAAAATCATATTAGGGAACTAAACACAAAGCTTAGGGCCCATTTTCCTTGCAACTGATTATAATTTTACAAAAACAACTAGCTGGCGACCTTGAAGCGTCCCGGCAATAAGAAAACTAAACAACGAACAAAGTAACATAACTAGCAATTACGAGACACCCGACTATACCCTCTCACTCGTGCCGCCACCATTGCCGGCTAATATCCCTCTCTTGCATCCATTTCCCCTTGTTCTTCTTATCTACCTTGGAACTCTGGCAACGACGTCGACAGCTATGGAAGCGGCAAATCTAGAGCCCTCTTAGATGATCTAGTGCAAAGAAGTGTAGGAAGTTCGGCGTCCGTACGTGGCCTCTTCGGTCTTGGCAGCTGTGTTCACATCCGTCTCCTGCATACTCAAGATTGAGTTGTTATGGCCAACCCGATGAGGATGCCTACCCCATAATGCTCCAACTCTGAGTGACTCACGAAGCTCCTAGTGTGGACGCTCATGGTGGATCCCAATAGTGACACCTCAATATTTGTGGCGCAAGTCCCCCATCCCGTCCATCATAACTACAATCGGTGGAGCAACCCAAACTAATATTGTGGGCACGCCTATCACATGGTATGATAACGATCGAATGAAGAAGGTTGAAGTAGCTCCTCTATATCTTGGATCAGGACTCAGGAGAGTGTCCCATGACATCCATGAGGCCCCCGTTTGGTTTCGTTGCCTCTCCACACATGTTAATGATTTAAAGCAACACAACATGACTTCCAAATCGCAGATTGTGATTTTTTTTCTAGTTGTCATGCTTCAACGTCTAGAAATTGGAGGGAAATTTGGCAGTTGGGGGGGGAGGGCTGGCTAGGTCGCCACTAGTGTGGCCCATGACGTCCACAAGATCTGTTCCCTTGCATCATGTCACATGCTAAATGATTTGATACTACGACATGAGCTCCACATCGCGATTCTTAGGGTGCATTTGATTGGAGACCAAGATGGGGCGTCACGCCCCATCCTTGTTTGTTAGGATGGCATAACACCATTCGATTTTTCAATGATAGGATGGCTCCATCCCAATTTTGCTCACTAAGCCTCCGTGCTGTCATCGTCACATGCCAAGTGGAATGAATGCGTTCCACCAAATTTTTAGGATCCACCTATCCTGCATCTAAAAAAATATATACAGTTACATGAGAACCATTTAATCTTATCTCATCACCAATGCACCTTTAGTTTCCTAGTTGTGAGTAATGCTTCCGTGACGCGGTATATTTAGTAAGCGCTGGATCCCTCCGTAGGTTGGGAACTGCCCCAGCGTGGCGTTATATATGTTGATCAGATATAGTTAGTTTAGGCCCGCAATCTAAGTGCAACAAAGTCAATGGAGGAGCGAGTAAGATTGGGGCCAACAGGCATCAGCTAGTCCATTTTCCATTTCTCATTCTCCACGCGTCCTCTCTCATATGAGCATGTATATATGTTACGGAGTACTATATCTAGCGACCCCGATCGACCCCAAGAATGTACGTATACCACAGTAACATATATACCACGACAGCTTGAAGGCGAGATTTGCTCTCGCTGCTGCACGCTGTCGATCGCGTCGGCATTGCGCGTGAGGCCACGCAGGAGCGCTGCGAGGATGTCAGCAATGTGGGGGCCGGGCAGCAACGCTTGGCGGAGGCGGTCCTGCATGCGCTCCAGTCTGTCTGTCACTGAAACCGTTGCAGACAGACGACAGATTCCCGGAAATCCATGCAGCAGCGTAGTACGCCGCCAGCAAACCCGCACTGCTCGACTGCAGTGCATGCTCGTCAGACCAGTACCAGTACCAGCGACGCCATGGAGGAACGGGTGGTGGGAAGGACCACGGCCGTGCCGTGTCGTGCCACCGTAAACGCCAGGGCGGGGGGGGGGGGGGGGGGTGGCGCAGCAGCTCTAAGCGTAATTGCCCTGGACCAGCGCGCCGCCGCGAGACGCTTTCATGGCATGGCGGATCGGACGGGACCGAGGCGGCAGTGGCGGACCACCGGTGTGCGTGGCACGCACACCGGCACGGACCGCCCTGCCAGTGCCAGCGCCTGCCTGCGCTGCATCAATTCAGCGACCGAGGCACTGCAGGTACATGTGCCGTGCGCAGGCCAGGCAGCCGGGGCTGGGAGCGGGCGGAGGAGGTTGTTGGAGCGAATTCCGGTCGGTGCTCGCTCCGCTGGCCGGCCTCGCCGCCGCCGCCCGCCTGCCTGCCTGGAGTGGCGATCGAGGCGTAGATCCATCGGTGCCCGTCGCCGCCGCTGCCGCACCAATAATTTCTCCGGCAGCAGCCCTACCTGCACGTCGAGGCGGCCGGCCGGCCGGGCGGTTGGCTGGCCCAATCCTCGCATTATTACCGTCGCCGTCGCGCTCGCTCTCGCGCGCGCCCTGACTAATCATCCACCGCTCACTGTCCCTGCCATGACAGAGACGCGGGCCCTAGCTATAGGTGCCTAGCTAGCCCTGGCACGCAACGCGTGGCACGTACGAGTACGACGGCAGGGACGGCGAAGGCAACCGGCGGTGGCGGTAGCTATGTGGCCTGTGGCCCGCGCCCGCCTGCCCATCTTTGCCGCCAAGGCCAGGGGCTGGGCTGGGCATCCACTGATGGGACTGGGACTCCCCCACCGTTGCGCTTGCGCCTGTTCTGAGCTCGCCGACCGGCGGCCGAGTGGGCTCGGTCGGCTACTCCGGCCGTGCTCCCATATGAATATGATCTGGCCGGGCTCCAAAGCTTCTGTCTTCCATTCCATCGTAGTACGTACTGCGGTAGCTTGCACATTGCATGTCCGGACGGACGGACGCGACGCGGCCCGCTGCCTCTGCCTGCATGACACGGCCCGCCACGGCGGATACAAACGCCGACCCGTGGCTGTGGCTGTGAGCCGCCCGCCCGTCGTCTATATATTGCGTGCGTGCCTTTGTGGGTTCGTCCACTTGAACACCACTTCCAAGCTCGGCCGTGGGCGCGCGCGCGCGCACTCACACCACACGACACCACACCACACGGCCCTACACGTACGTGCTGGCTCGTACTTGCACGGTCCACAGCTAGCTAGCTCTATCGATCGACGATCCAGCACCAGCAGCTAGCGATGGCCGCGGCCACGACCGGCGCCGAGTCCGCCACCGCTGGCGCTACCCCGGCCCCGGCGAGTAATAAGTGGGCTTGGGAGGGGCAGGTGGCGTCGGCGGTGCCCGCGGCGACGGCGGACGAGGCGTGGGCGCTGCTGTCGGACTTCCTGGCGTTCCACCGGTGGCACCCGCGCGTGGCGGCGTGCCGGCTGGCGTCCGGCACCCCGCGCGCCCCGGGCTGCGTGCGCTACTGCGAGGGCACCCCGCACGCCGACGCCGCGGCGCCGCCCGACTGGGCGCACGAGACTCTGCTGGAGCACGACCCCGACCTCCGCTTCTTCCGCTACGAGATGAACGACAACAACATGGGCTTCGCGCGCTTCTTCGCCACGTTCCGCGTCGTGCCCTCCTCCGGCGGGGGCGGGGGGTGCGAGCTGCGCTGGGAGTTCCAGTGCGACCCCGTGCGCGGCACGCCGCGGGACGCGCTCGTCGCGCGACTCCAGGCCGGGCTCGACGGCATGGCGGCCCGCGTGCGCGACCACGTCCTCGCCGCGCGCGCCGCCGGAGCCGGAGCCGCGGCCGCGGGGCTGGAGGCCGCCGATGAGCTCAAGCTCGGCAACTCCATCGCCGTCTGAATCTGATGATGGAACGGCTTACGCGCGCACGCTGCGTCACTGTCGATCCTTTCGTATGTGTCTTCCTCGATCTCTCGTGCTTAAGTTGTGTCTGTCTCATCGTCATCGTATCGTACGTCCTTGGTTATGCACGCCTCATCCGGTCCATCTCGCTCACTAAATACCGTATAGATGTACGCAGTACTTGTACGACTGTACCTGGGCTGGCTGGAAATAAATGTAACAATGGTTAATTAGTACTACTAGCAGAGCACGCAATTACTGCTTTCTCGCATGGTGCCAGACATGGAATAAGTCGATGCATGCATGGCCCTTCATTTCTTCTCCCTCTGTTTAGCATAGCATAGCACCTGGGTAGGGTCGGTGTGTGCATCCGTGTGAGTGTGGGGAAGTACGTACTTGATGCATGTGCGATGCATGTGCTGTGTTGCACTGCTGCTGCTCCATGCATGCTCTGTGTGCACTGCGAGATCGAGCGACGCCTTGGGGAGAGAGGCGATTAATAACTGAATAGGGGCATAAACCCTTTGTGAATTGTTTTGACGGTAACAGGTCTAACTGTTTCGTTTTCTCGGGAAAAAAGGCGCAAGGGCTCTGGTGTCCGGATCTTAGAGACGTGAATCTCAGGTAACTGGGGCGTGGGGGGTTCTTCGATCACCAGCATGTTACTTGCTGTCAGCTTAAATTAGCTCCCATCTACCGCCGGCAAATTGTTAGCTGGAGCATGGCTAAAAAAAAAAAGCCCACCTATTAACTTTTGGATAATAAAAAGCTAACAATTAACCTAGTGATCAGAACATTACCATAATATAGTGCGCTTCTCTTGCCCTTTCCGGTTTATGAATAATGTTGGCGGTCAGTAAAATGGCTTTCAGCTATCTTTACACACGTTCCTAAGTATAAGACGTTGAGGGGAGCGCGTGAACCATTTGGTTATTTTCACCGGCGCGTCCATACGGACACACATGGTGTAGTATATATGAGCATTATAGCTGCACTGTTCAAGTTTGAATATAGGCGGTGAGAGAAGCCGTCTAACAGAGTCAGTGGAATGACCCACTTGGCCTTGTCTGCAAATGCAAGCATATAGAATGGGCAGGTTGCGAATTCTTAAACCGGTTTTTCAGTACCGATCCATCGGCTGAACTAGTATGCATCGTGCTGTAATTTACGCACGTGATGGATGGATCGGACCAAAAAATGACTAGGATAATACAATCGTCGTCTTTCTCCTATAGTTAATTAGGAAAAATTGAGGTCAACTAGAGAGAGAGGTACCGCCGGGTGACGCAGTCGACAATTTGGCATTTCCTTGTGTTTTTCTTATTTCCCGATTCCGGATGCGCCAACAAGCAACGGATATTGTATTGTATGGCGCGGGACGGGTTCAGTTCAGAGATGGTTTCGACGACGTCACCTCCTCTCGACCTCTCCTTCTGTCATTACCGCTGCGACGATCGCTCAGCTCAGCAGGCGCAGGCGCCCCCTGTTTTTCAGAACGTAGAGTACAGTAGATAGTATTATTGATTAGTCAGGGACCATGCATGTTCGTTCGATAATTTTGATCAGCTGGGTCCGGCCCGATCCGACCCTGTTCCTGCTCGCCCGCTGCTGGCCGTGCCTCGAGCCTGCTTGACCGACGGATCGAGATCGCCCGACGACGACGTCCGGCGGCCAATGCGCGCGCGCGATTTGATAACATGTCGTCCCGTCGGTCGGATCGTCCTGCAGAGCACAGCACATGCGCGCGCGCCCCGCCTGTACGCATCCAGCCAGCAGCTTTGCCGCCGCCGGCTCGTGAAAAAAGAAAAGCCCCACCGCCCGCCGTCCGTCGGGCCGGCCGGGCGCGCGCGGCGCAGCAAGTTGCACGCACGTCCCAGTCTCGTCTTGTTGCCGGCCACCACTGACCCGTCTGGTCGCAGCAACGACGGGGATCGCCGGCCCGGCGGCCTGGCCACCGCACCATGGGCGGCGCGGGCGCGGAGTGTGCCAGCAGCCATCTCGGGTAGCTGCACCACAACAGCAATTTGATCGGCTAGTGGTCCAGAGTGTAATTTGATCGGCTCAACCACGTTCGTTATTGGGCCTAAAACGGAGCCCGTTTTCTATGGGCCAAAACTTCCGCGTGAGCGGTCCCGGTCCACCCTACCCCCGAAATGGACCTAAACCTCGGCCTCATGGCCCGTACAGAGACGTAGCCTGGGCGCGCTTCAATCGCTAGTCAATACTGAATTGGCAGCCACACGACGGGTCTGCAGCTCAAACACTGACAGTTCGCTAGAACAATCAACAACACAGCACTCCCCAGCGGCTGTCATGGATGGACAGTTTACGTAACACGAACGCATCCATCTTGTTCGCCGTCTCTTCCTCCCACTTGCAAGCAAATCCAGGAGAGATTCATCCACCACACCCAACAATCTATTCCCATCTATAGGCCACTCCCACCAAAAGGCACCCTTTGCCGCCCTTCACTCAGACGTCGACGGCGGCCTGCCGCCGGAGCATGCCCTCCATCCAGCCGATGATCTCGGCGCCGATCTCGTCGCGCTCGGGCTCGAAGAGCAGGTCGTGCAGGAACCCCTCGTACAGCCTCAGCGCCTTGCGCCCCGACGCGGCCTCCCTGTAGAGGTCCTGCGACGCCGCCGGGTCCGTCACCCGGTCCGCCGTGCCGTGCAGCACCAGGAACGGCACCGTCACCTGCTTCAGGTGGCGCAGCAGGTGCGAGGAGATGCGCAGGATCTCGTGCCCCGTGCGCACCCTGATCGGACCCGTGTACACCAGCGGGTCCGAGTACTTGGCCACCAGCGCCGCCGGGTCGCGGGACACCGGGATGCCCCGCTTGTTGGCGCCTTTGAACTGCAACTTGGGTGCCACCAGAGAGAACAGCGGCGCCACAGCCTGCATATAAAATAAAAAAAAAACCCTCGCTCAGTTATGCATGCCGCTGCCTTGCAAATGGTTTCGGCGCTCATGTCTATATCATAGGCCCTAATCATCTACGATGAACAGGAAAGCAGAGCTGTTGCCTTACCCCAACGATAGGATGCGCAGGTCTCACTCGCAGAGCAGGCGATGTCAGGATGATGCCTTCCAGCTTCTCTCTGATATGAGGGTACAGAGATGCCTGCCAGGTTGTTGCATTGCAGGCCAGTGATTAGCGCAAAGAAAAAGAAGAACAAGAAGCGTGTAGATTGAGCTTATGCAGCCAAACCATGTTTTTTCAACCAGGCTACAGTGTTAACGCCATTTCACTGCGCGTCAGTCAGGGTATCCATTGTTCACAGGCCCAGAGAAGTAGGGTCAGTGTCTAAGTCTGGCCTAAACAGGCTAATGAAAAACCAGTCATTTTACACACTGCATGCTTACCTTCAGGACTACAGCCCCCCCGGTGGAGTGGCCGAGAAGAAAACGAGGGACTCCTGGGTTCTCCATCATGATTTTATCAAGAAGCACTTCCTGTTTCCAGGCATTTTTTATTTATCAAGAAGCATTTATAACGAGTCTGTCAGAAAGAGTCTGTCAGAGGAAGGAAGGAAGGAACTCACAATGTCTTCGATAACATAATCCAGTGAAGGCACATAGCCGTGCAGGCCATCACTTCCACCATGCCCTGCCAATTGCCATGTACCGGAAAGAGTTAGTGTCTTGATGTTTTGAAAGAGAACACTAAATAGACATGTTCACAGGGCAACATAGATTGCAAAATGACTGGATACTTAAGTTTACTGCTTCACCAGCAAGCGCGAATGGTTTACAAGCATAGTGACATTAGCCAACGGCATCGACAGAGTTTACTGAATACCATTAAAGGCTAATGTTTGGTTGTAAATAGATTGTGATGCCATTGCTCATGCCACTAACACAATGTTAGTTTGTTTACATGATCAACAAGATTTGAAGAAATAGTTTTGCATATCCTTTCTTTTCGGTGAAATAATTAGTTAAGAAGATATCCAACTCGCTTGAAGCTGATCAATGTTTTTCATTCTTCCGTTCTAAATGTGGCACCGACTTTTCACCAAAACGTACATATTTCAGAAAACATATGCATGTTCAGAAAACCCAAAGCACCAGTGCTCTTTACCTATCCAATCCATTGCATATACTCCAAAACCACATGCTGTCAGCTGCTCAGCAAAGTGCAAATACCTTCCACTGGAAATGCAGGGTCAATGGTATCAAACTCTGCTTCTGAAATTTACATCTACACATTGATGGGGGAGAGCTTAAAGGGATTTCCTAACCTGTGCTCGTTCAGCCCATGTATAATTACCAAAATGCCCCTGAAGTAAGAGGAAAATCATCAGTGATTTTTTCACAGGGAAGCAAATGCATAACGGTGTCACAGTGCAGACTTAGAATTAACATCCAAATGCATATTTGAATGTTCAAATTGTACTTTAGATTTCTCATGTGCAACAAAGAGGATAAACGAGGTGAACAGAAACACGTTTTGAGAAGGTTCACCTAACAAACATTTAATCAGAAGCAGTAGGAACGGTGGATTGCCTAAACTGGTTTCCTGCCTTTTCCCTTTTATTTATTTTTTTTTGTTTGGTTGACATTTGACTATCGTGATATTAAATTGAGCACATAGATCATGGAACCAGTCACGGAGGCATCACAAGAGCAAGTCCCATAGATGATGCGGATAAAAGATAACAACACCCAGACTTTGGTTGTACTGCAACTCTAGGTAGCACTGTAGTATTAAAGAACAGAAAAGAATCCTACCCCTTTCTTGATAACAAAGCACTTCTGAGCCACATGCCCTTAAAATTTGGTGTGTGTTTTCATGGACAATTGAGAGAAATGATGGAACAAAAGTGTCAGGCAAGGCACCGCTTGAATTCAGCTAATCCATTGCACTTTAGCCGGCCATCTAAATTTTAAAATCTGCCTAGAATAAAGTTTATTTGCCCTCCTTTGCACTATCCACAGAAAATTCTAGGTGATCACAGGTTCAGCCAATCCAATATGCTGGGAATAAGAATCTTTGACAGCCTGACAGGTTTAGTCAAACAGCTAGGCCTTTTAAACGACAACTCATGTAGTGGTAGTCATCAAGTCATGTGTGAAAGATGGACAGCCAATCCATCTGACCTTACAACCAACAACCCAACGGCAACCGAACCAGAATCAGCGATGAAGACAAAGGTCGCTTATATAATTGATCCACTTCAATGCAACCCCAGGCGGTGCGATGAATGCAAGAACACTGACGCTAGCTGTATGTGCAAAGTGGATGTACTCGACGTGGATTGCACGGCACGTCTGTATTCTGACTTTTGCGAGCCTAGCCTAGCGAGGATGGAATGGAAGTACTGTATAATAACCCGAGCAGAGTTGTACAGAGTTGGATAATTTTTTGCACTCGTATCGTATCAGGCAGGTTGAACAAAAGTCTTTGTCTTTTTTCTTAAAAAAAGGAACAAAGGAACGGAAAAATGATGGTAAAGGTTTCGACTTTCTCCGCGATCGTCGTCCACAAACTAAATTTCCCGCAAAGTTCGCAATAAATGGCGAAAGGAACTTGGCAAACCTATCAAATCAAACGATTCACAGCCACAATAGTCCCCTCCCCCACCACCATCAATGAACAGGAACAAAAATAAAACCCAGAAATGCCCGCGGTGAAAACGAAGTCTCCAGAAACAAACACGGAAAAAAAAAACCCCGAAAGGAGCGGCCAATTCCCCGCTGACGGAACCTCCAAGGAACGGAACGAAGGGCAATCATCGCGCTCACCTCATCTCCGTGGCGGCGGGCGGCGCCCAGAGCCGGCAGAAGAGCGCGTTCCTCCTGGCCCCGGCGACGAGGAACGTGGTCCCCTGCTCCTCCCGCGCCTCCGCCATGGGCACCGCCTCCGCGAGCGCCCGGCGCCGCCGCACGTCCTCCTCCTCCTCCTCTGCGGCCGCCTGCCGCCGCCGCCGCCGCACCTTCCAGGGCCCGCCCTCCGCCTCCGACGCCGGCGCCGCGGCGGACTCCGCGCGGTGCCGGCGGAGGCCGCCCACGAGCAGCAGCAGCCAGAGGACGAGCGAGCGCAGCGCCACGGCGGCGCGCAGCAGCGCGCGCCGCGACAGCACGGAGCGGAACACCGGCACGATCCGGCCAGTGGCGCCCGACGTCATCATCATCTCGTCCCTCTCCATCGACAATTCCCTGCTTTCCTCGCTGTTCTCTTTCCCTCTCTCTCGTTTTACTTGTTCGTCGCGGTCGACGCGGAGGACGCGCTCGCCAGGGGGGCGCGTATTTATAGGAGGGAGGGACTAGGGAGCCACAGCCAGGGAGGGAGGAGGAGGAGGAGGAAGAGGACGAGCGGCGCGGATTGTCTCCCCAGTTCGTGTCGTGGCGGGCCCCACAGGGCGGGCGTCACCAGGGGTCCACGGCACAGCGGCTGCTCATCCATGCCCACTGGATTTGTTTGTTTAGTTTTTGTGAAAGAATTTGTTTTGTTTTATCCATGATGATAAGAGATAGTAGTACCATTAACTCTTGAACATAATACGTATTTGATTACTGATGTGCTATCTTGTTAGAAAGAAAGAAAGAAAACCTTGTGAACGATTCGCGGCCGAGTATCAGCAGGCAGGAATTGTTGATACGGTCACAAGGCACGATGCCATTGCATCAACGAGGATTAAGTTGTACACCACAATTCTGGTCCACATATGATATCCAATGAGAAGAAAAAAATGGTACGCTAATTTATAAATGTTGCGATAGTTATCCGGGATTGTTGCATTAGTTATGTTACGATGTTTTAACGGTGCTTTCTAAATGTTTCGTCTGTTTTTTTTATTTTCTCACCAGATTCGTGGACCCGCATTTTTCATTCAATTCAGTTAATTCAAGTGTATTTTCAATGTTTCATCAATTGCACGTTGATGTTTTGGTAGTTATTTTCTCATATTTCATGCACTGTCTGACGCGTCGCATCTAGATTTTTTTCCCAAATTGCGGACCCAAATTTTTCATTTAATCCAGTTACTTGACACATGCCGATGTTGCAATAGTGTATTGTCGGTGTTTGTTACCGGCAGTGCACCACGAGGTGCTTTTTGTGGTAGGCGAGATCGGCTGTAGCTCAATGGTTCGAGTGGAACGCGACGAAGAAGAACGAGATTTATACAGGTTCGGGTTGCCGGAAAACGTAAAACCCTATGTCCTATTTGTGGCGATTTGTAGTGCTTCGAGTTCTCGAGATTACAATGAGAGCTTTTGCTGGCCGGAGAGTTGATGATGCGTTCTGTTTCGTATGGATCCCTAACCCGCCTTATACAGTCCGATGGGTTCTAGGGTTACAAGTCGGTTTCTTTCCTATCTAACCAGTTCCGCGTTTCCTGAAGTCCGCTTCCTGGTTGCACACGACTTCATGCTTCCCATAACCGACTTACAACTTCCTTGCCTTGACCGCCAAGCTTCTTTTGTCATTAAGCCTAAGTCGGTAGTTATTTTCTCATGTTTCACGCACCGTCCAACGTGTCGTGTCCGAATTTTTTCTCCAAATATCGATGTTGCAATAGTACAATTTTTAATGTTTCATCAGTATTTCGTTGATTTTTCAGCGGTTCATTTTCGATGTTTCATCCGGGCGTCCGATGGAAACTCCTCCCATCGGACGTCCGGACGCAGGTAGTACCGCATATGATACGGTGGCGCATGAACAACAAAGGAAACACGAGTGGAGTCATACATACGTCGGCATGCATGTGTGATATCAATGCAACAGTTTGCTAGTATTTCAGCGCGGTCAAATTAAGATATACGTACTCTCCAACTGTGAGCTAGGACCCATCGCAGCACTAGCTTCGATGGTTAACGGAGGTAGGTGCCCTTCAGGAACTAGTGGGCATACTAGACCCATAGGTGCAAATTTAATGAATAGGGCTATTTATCCCAGTACGTATTAGTTGCCATATAGTATCTGTCAACAACAAGAGACGAAGATGCCTATACGGTGATTTCATCATTAATAACAGGCCGGCCGGGGAATTCATCAGGTGCGTGAACTAGTGGCATTGAATCAAATTCACAGCATATGCGTGCCATATGCAGCGAGGCTATGCAGCAGCCCCGTGCGTGCGTGCGAAGGTCGTCGTTGTCGGCCGGTGTGTGCCTCGATCTGCCATAGTCGATACACGGTAGGTGTGTGGGCGGGAAATGCAAATAGCCCCACTGCACGGCGGGCGGGCACGGCGCACACCGTCACACCGGCCGGTGATGAACGCGCGGCGGGACACGACGCCGCCGACGCCGACGCCGACGCATATGATGGGTGCGATGCACTGTGTGTGCCCCCGCCTCCCGTACGTCCCGTCGTCGTCTCCCTGCTGGGTGCTGGACTGCTGGCGATCGACACGCAACCACTCGCAGCAGCGACGACCGGTCCCCGAGGGATCGATCGACCATTGCATATGTAGCGGACGAGGCAAAATCATAAATCAAGGTCGTCGTCGGCAGCAGGTGGAACGTGGAATTGGAAACAACAACGTCGTCGTGCGCTGGGCGTGACGGCGACGGCCGAGATGATGGCACTATATGATGCATGTGCATGCGCTGTTGTGATCGATCGCTACGCGGCAGGATTGCAGTGTTGGCACCAACGACGACGGCACGTAGCCCGCCGCCGGCTAATCATATCATTGGCGGGCAATTGGTGATGTGCACCACCACATTCTGGTGCAGGGGGTGTGGCGCTTATTAATGTGGGTCCATGCATGCACGCGCGCAATGCAATTTCAAGGACGTGCTGGCAAATTAAAAAAAATCCAAATTCCTATATGTGCTAATAACGAAATAAGCTGGCATAATAATGCCTTAATAATCCTCTATACAAGCAGTTTTTTCGAATACGCAAGGGAGATGCGTATATTTGTATTAAGCAGAGAGAGAGAGTTTGACAAACCGAAATACAAAGCTCAAAGCCGCGAGGTGCGGGCAAAACACGACACTGACTACTCCCAAAAACCACTACCAAGAGCGCACCAGCACGGTCGTTACGAACGGACCAGCGAACAGAGTCCAATCAGAGACAATGCTTCTAAAACACCTGGTGTTCCGCTTCTTCCAAATGGCCCAGGAGACTAGAGCGAAGAGAGAGAGCCGGCAGGAAGCAGGCCAACAATCTATTGAGCGTCTCCATGCGCCAAGAATTCCACCGGAGCCAGACGCACGCGCCCAGCCCGGCGAGGACGGGGCATTCCACACATCAATGGCTCCGCCCCACACCGCAAGCACATCGTCAGCGCGTGAGCATGAGGCCCGTGCCTACGCCTCTCACGTAGCTGTAGCCCTAGCATCGCACACGGCTTCTCGATCGAGAATCCAATAACAATGACCGCACCAACGCGACTCCCAGTTGTAAACAACTCGATCGAGCAATCAATAGCGCACAGCAGCCAGCATTAGAACGTGATTGTGAATTGCGCCGCACGCTGCAAGCGATCCGCGCGCTTCGACCGACACGGTGGCAAAACGACAATATGTATCTCTACGTACGTACTAGTGCTTGAAACGCGATATAAACTGTGAAACTTGATTACAAATTCGAAAAGATTTAATTTGTACGTAAAACCAATCGAAAACATGTACATGAGGCTGGCCAAATAGTATTAACGAAAAGCAAGAAATACCGTACGGTAATGGTAACTACGCTGCTAAATACTCCAATATATAGACTGCCCTTCTCAAATACTTAAAAAGAACTACTGTAGCTGTTATCAACTAGGGCACAAACCAACTCGGCTTATTAGTTGAGTAGTACTCATCAGCCCTGCTATCCTCTGGTGACCTGCTGTACACGCCCTCCAGCTTGTTATCATGCACGCTGTAGCAGTAGGCAGTACGGGGACAGAACAACGAAAGGCCGTCCGGGCCCTGATGATCGTCATGAACATAGTAGATGCGAGTTCCGCGGTGGGCGCCATTGCCAATATTTTCCTTGAAGGTTGCGTGGTACGAATCCAGGAACAGCTCGTAGTTGCCGGCATCCGCTACCTTGACCCAAGCTAGCCCGCCGGCGTCCGAGACTAGCTCGAAGATGTGGAAGGCCACTGGTCGGCAAGACACGGAGCTGGTCTGGATCAACACCAGCTTGCTTGGCAGTGCGACGAGGTGGATGTAGTCGTAGTCGTTGCCGCTGAGGTTGGGTGTGGCGGTGAGCGGTGGACACGGGACCCTGTGGACGACGTCGAGCGTCGCGGCGTCGAACACCACCGTCCGACAATGGATGTCCAGCCGGAACATCTTGCCGTCGTGGTAGGCGAAGTCGAGGAAGTCGCCTACCAGGTCTGTTGGGGCGGTGGTGCGCCATCGTTTCTCCACGTTGGTCCAGGCCCCGTCTCCGGGGCGGCAGAAAACCATGCTTCCAGGCCGGTTCATGTGGTGCATCAGGATCGTCATGCCCGCCGCGCCGGGTGGAACGTGGACGGCGAAACGTAGACCGTCCATGAAACATAGTAGGCGGGGTTCGGAAACCTTCCAGGCCGCACGGTACACGTATCCTAGGTGCTCGACGGCGTCGTAGGTGGCGTTGAGCTTGGGCAGGGCGGCCGTCCTGCCTGTGGCCAGGTGCGAGAGGTGGCAGGAGGTGTCGCGGCCGTCGGCGACGATACACCAGCCGCTCGACAAGGGGAACACCAGCGTGTAATCTGCTGGATCATCCGCCAAGTCAGGGTCGTCGTCGGCACGTCGACAGCGGGGGAGCAGGAGGCGCGGCGCCGGCCCTACCACAGCGCGCCATGTTCGGCACACGGAGCGGAACGCGGCGAGCCCGGTGACGGCGTTGCGGGACCTCTGCGCGATGAGCTCTAGCAGATCCAAGGGGAGGCTCAACCAATCGGGCTGTTCCATCGTCGATCGACCCTATCTGGCTCTGGCCTGGTGGGATATATATATAGGATCGATCGCGTCATAATAAGCTCCACGTCCCCCGAAGCTTCTCCGTTTTATACGGACCAAATTCCTTCCCCACGACTCACCTAATCCCCACTAATATGGAATAGAAGAGATAATTTGAGAGTCTTGGCGTAAGAGATCAAATTAGATTAATACATATATAAAATGATAGATTCTAATCCAAATGCATCGTCAGCTCAAATATTCAGTCACATTTCATTTCTTCTAAATTCTTAGGAGCCAAATGGGCCCTCATATTTATTGTGATTTCACACGTTTTAAGAGTATCACGCATGGAACCGCTTATAAATGTACAACCAAACCTAGATCTAAAAGGTTCTATTCGACATAATCCCTCCACTTGATATGCAAATTAAAGCAAAGTAGTATGCATAGACATACATTTGCCAAACAATGGTTAATCTTGTCACATTGCAAACTAAATACATGATTTCGAATCGAAAGAAACTCAGCCCATGCATTGAGGGAAAGACTGCACTTACTTGCATGCTATTACGGCAGTACAAAAATGCACATGAATTTGCAGCATCTAATGTATCAAGGTAGAAGAGCAGCAAACTTTTGTAATGTCATTTGCTCAATCACGATAATACGAAGAAGGTATATTGGAGGTAACAACTAACAAATGCTGGAAACTGGAAACAAGCATTCTACCATCTTCCAGTCGTGCTTCGTACTCAATAAAACCATAGTATACTTTCTGATATGCTAACAGACAACGCGATATTTTAAGATCTAGATTAGCGCTAGATAACTATGTGATCTTACACAACTGTATAGGTACATGGGGTTTGGAACAACGTATAAGTCATGTATTCATGATCCTACCATTCAAGGAAGATTGCATTTAAAAAATTGTGACACTTAAACTGAAGCTTTCTTATTCAAATTTGTGCACAGGAAGGATTCATTGGAGCAGAGTATTTATTTCAAGCAGTTCACGGCGTATCAATGTGAACATCTTCAGTTTAACATTGCAAAGCGCAATAAGATGCAGTTGTGGAGGTATTTTGAAGGTATCTAGCAGCTACATTGAGATTGAGTATCGAGGATGCTTTTGTTTACCATAAGTATGAAGACCTTATGGCTTCTTCCTACCCATGGGACATTTAAAAATGGTAACGAAAAGTGGAGATATTTAGCAAGACTACAAATAAGAACCAGACTATTACCCTTGTAAAATCTGCAGTTGTCGCCTATATACTGACCTAGCTAAATATCAACTTGAAGCCAAATATAAAAACCATCTGCAATTGTGAGCATATAAAATCCCCAGTGCTCCTAATTCACAAAAAACAAGCGAATATGTAGCTAAACATTTGAACTACACCACAATGAGTTATGTGCCAATTACGCTTCCTATGTGTGCTGTAAAAGCAACTACGGTTCACTGTAATTCAAAAAAGGGAAAAATAATAACTTCTACGTAACTACTTGATACGAAAAATGCCCCCATCCCATTGCTAGAAACACAATAGTGTTGCTTTTCGGTGTGCGGATCTAGTGCCTCAACACCATACCACTAGCAATCTTGAGAGTTTGTGTAGGTCAGGTGTTCATCGGTTGGATCTCGTGATCTCGAGAGGAAGAGGGGAGAGTGATGTACCTTAGGTCTTGGACTGCTTGACCGGTGCGCGTAGGCAACGGGGTTTCCCTCCAGATAGCAGTGTGGTCATGGCGAGGAGGGAGACAGTGGCGACGGCGGCGCCAACGCCATGGCGGTAGCCTTCCCGTCAGCACCCGCACCTAGGTGATCGAGTCTGTTGTCGAGGTCGAGAAGGCAGCGAACGTTGGTTCGCGTGCCCCTCTGGGTCTATTCTTTATAGAGGTGCGGGGTGAAAGGGGGCCACAACCTAGGGGGTTTTGGGCCTCCGATCAAGGCCTTAATGTAGATCTGGGCCTGGTTAGGACGTCTCCCTTCCAAGCCCGAGATCAATCAAACATTCTCCCCCTTGATCTCGGTCTATCTTATTTATTCAACTTCCATGCTCCATCCTTTGATAGAACAACATATAGAGACCAATGCGTTGCATACGGACATTTACGTGCCACTGAACTCATTGATTACAATACACATGTCTATCTCAGAATGATGCTCTTTTCATATCCTCTTGAGACGGTTGTCCGATTTAGCCCTAAATCTAGAATCGTAGGTTTTCCAATAACCCCAAATGCCGGTTGCATGTTCTCTAAACACGCTGGGTGGAATACCTTAGTGAGCGGATTCGCGAGCATCCTCTCAACTATCATGTGCTCATTCTCGATTATCTGATTCTGGATTTTCTCTTCACCACATAAAATCTCAATGTCAATGTGCCTGGCAGCCACACTTGACTTCTTGTTGTGATAATACAATACACTGCCGACTCATTGTCGCAGTATGTCTTAAGTGGTATTTCTATAATGTCAACCACTCTTAACCCGGGTACAATTTCATTTAGCCACATTTTCTGCCCTGTTGCCTCATGATAAGCTACAAGGTTCAGTGTACATTGTTGACGATGTAACAACTGACCATTTATAGCTCTTTTCTATATCATGCCTCCTCATCCTAGAGTAAGCACATATCCAGACGTGGACTTCATGATGTCTCTACACCATGTCCGGTCTGTATTTTCGTAGCCCAAAGATCTATAGGGCATCTGTCTTTCTATAAATCATCATGAGGTCTTTTGTCCCTTGCAACAATCACAAGGTTTTTAGTTATCCAACCAAGTATCTCGGTTATAAATGCTAAGTCAAGGCGAGTGCATACTTGAGCACATATTTATTCCTCTGATCGTTGAAGCATATGGAATTAATTCCATCTAATCAATCTCATTTTCTTATGTCACTTTCATCTGGTCTATCGTCCTTGACTATTGGAGCAGACGTTGCATTACAGGCTTGCATACTATGCCTATTCAAGACATTTTCTTGTATGCTCTTGTTTCTATCTCTGTGGAATTGAATCCTCAGGACATAGGGTGCTGTCGGTACCCAGCTAACCGGGTACCCGCTTACACTAGACGAAGATCACTAAGGGAGGTAACTACTGCAGTACAAGGAGGGCCCAAGGCCGCGTACAGATGGGCCCGGCCTACTCCTTGGAAAAGCTGGGCCACGCACCCGGCCCACAGGGGAGGCCCCGGACCTCCTTCGAGGACCGAGCCTCCCCCAGCCACGCGAGGAGAGGTCCGGAGCTCTCGGTCCGGAGCCCGTACCTTCAGTGGCCCGGGGCCGCCTCGTGCCCACAGAGCACGGGGAGGTCCGGAGCCGGCGCCCTCGGTGGTCCGGGGCCGCCACGTGCCCTCAGAGCACGTGGAGGTCCGGAGCCAACGCCCTCGGAGGTCCGGGGGCGCCACGTGCCCGCAGAGCACGTGGAGGTCCGGAGCCAGCACCCTCGGTGGTTCGGGGCCGCCACGTGCCCACAGGGCACGGGAAGGTCTCGCGTTGCCACGTGCCCATAGGGCGCGTGGCGGGGCCTTCAGGCGGGCGCCTCGCCCACCTGCCGCATTTATTGCGGGCAGGTGGGCGTGCCCGATGCCGCTGACACCGCCGCTGTCAGGCTAGCACGCCCCGATGCTGCTGACACCACGAGTGTCAGACGGGCGTGCCCCCGTTGCCCGCCGACGCCGCCGTTGTCAGACAGGCGTGCCCCCGTCGCCCGCCGACGCCGCCGCTGTCAGACGGGCGTGCCCCCATTGCCCGCCGACGCCGCAGGCGGCGGCGGCGGCGAAGCAAAGGGGCGCGCCTTACCAAGGCGCGACGGCGATAACAGGGCACTACAGTTGATTTCCCCAGCTACAATGGGGTCTATATTGAGTAAACAAGTACGCTGTACACATCATGAGCTGCACCACGCGCGGCGGCCGCGCTCAGCCTAAGTACTAGGTAGCGGCGCCACAACGCTACTACGAGCGCCCCGTCCTGTCACGCGTGCGCATCGCCTGCCCCTCGGCCTCTGAAGCCCCTCAGCGGGTTTAGCAGCCGATGGGACAGGGCGGCGTAAGGAAGGACGATATGGCGGATCTCCGGGCCATACCAGGTCACAACGGTGGTACAGGTGCGAAGCATGGGAGTGTTGGACATCAGGCACAGGATAGAACTGTAGCATAGAGGAAATGGGCCGGGGCCACTTGTCGGGGCCCGGCCACCATGTACATGCCCCCCTTGGCTATAAAAGGGGAGGCATACGCAACACAAGAGAAAGGGCTCCACGGTCTCCTCAGACCAAGCACAAGCACACAATCTTCACTGTCTTCGCCAACAGACAGGAATACAAGAACACACCCACAGTGGACGTAGGGTATTACGCTCCGGCGGCCCGAACCACTCTAAATCCTCTCGCCACCATCGTGACGCCACCAACTTAGCTAACAACGATCGCTCCCCCTAACTACTCTTAGTACTTAGGATCTCGGCCGGGTGCATTCCGCCACCTGACCAGGAGCACGCCCGCTCCGACATTTGGCGCGCCAGGTAGGGGCAGCATCAGTTAGCATCATCCCTCACACCATGATGGTGCGCATCCGCGATTTCCATGAGGGTGCAGCCGCATCAGAGGAGGTGGCCTCGACTGGCTCGCAGGCCTCCCCCCATCATTCTGAGGGCGCGCCGTGGACGCCGCGGCTCCCTCGACGCCCCGCGGGAGGCGCCGCTGCTGCAAACACTGCAGTAACAAGCGTTGTAGCGGCAAACGCCGCCACGGCGAACCCCGCTGCTGCCAGCGGCCCGCTCGCCGCAGCCAGGGAGCTGCTTCGTAACCCCCCGGGGCCGACAGCCTCACCTAGCGCCCTGGCGCAGTGGCGAAGCGATGTAGATCGCCTGATCCACCTAGCTGAGGTCACCCCTGGCCCAGCTAGGACTGGGTCGCGACTCCCTCCCAGCAGCGGGGGGAGGTCGAACCGCCGCAGGCAGCACGATGCGGCAACATCCGCGCGCTCCCCCTCAGTAAGGAGCGCGAAGACGGAGGACCTGCGAGATGAGCTCAATCGCCGGCGAGCAGGCACCCCCACCACCGTGGAGCAACCACGGGTGCAGCCAAATGCCGCCAAGGGCAAGAACCTTGACGCGGCGTTCGCCGCTGCAGCACCTAAGCCCCCGGCTTACGCGCCACCCCCGGTTGGCGTGCAAACGCCACCAGGGGTCGTATCGGCTGGAGTTGGCTGCGCCACACTCGCGGACAGTCTCCACTCCGCGCGCTGGCCGCAGAAGTTCCGGCCGCACATGCCGGAAAAGTACGACGGGAATACCAACCCGTCGGAATTCCTGCAGGTGTACGTCACAGCTATCACAGCGGCCGGCGGAGACGACGCCGTTATGGCGTCATACTTCCATGTCGCCTTGTCTGGGCCGGCCCGGACTTGGCTCATGAACCTCTCCCCCGGGTCAATCCAGTCCTGGGAGGAGCTCTGCACTCTGTTCCAGGCGAACTTCGCGAGTGCGTGCCAGCAGTACGGCGTGGAGGCCCACCTCCATGCAGTACGTCAGGAGCCTGGCGAATCCCTCCGAGCGTTCATCGCTCGTTTCACCAAGGTGCGGGGGACAATCCCTCGCATCTCCGACGCGTCCATCATCACAGCCTTCCGGCAAGGCGTCCGTGATGAGAAGATGCTGGAGAAACTGGCGACCCGCCAAGTACAGGACGTCGCCACCCTGTACGCGCTGGCGGACAAGTGCGCTAGGGCCGCAGAGGGGCGTGCGTGGCACTCCCCACAACAGGACAGGACTGCCCAGCCAGGCGCCTCTGCCGGTGCCGCCCGAGAGAGCGGCAAGAAAAAGAAGAAGGGCCGATGCCCTGAGAGGTTCCTGGAAGGGGCCCCTGTCGCTGCGGCAGCACGTGGAGGCCGCGACAACGGCGGCAAGCGCCCAAGGCAACAGGCGCGGAATAGTGGCAGCTCATGTCCTGTTCATCCCAACAGCGGTCACAGCGCCGCCGACTGCCGCGAGATACAAAAGCTCGTGCAGCGGCGTCTCAGTGAGCGCCGAGAGCGTCCGGCCAAGGACGACTCGCCCCCACGCCAGCGCCCTAGCAAGGGGAAGGCTACCAGCGACGGTGGGCCCGCCGCTGGGGACAAGGAGATGGGCTACCAGCCCCCGGAGCGGGAGCTCAAGAGCGTCTACGCTCTAGGCCACTCCAGCTCCGAATCCAGCGACAACGAACGTCGCAAGAGGCTGTACGTCATGTACGGCGAAAGCTGGGCGGTCTCTTACCGGCGGGACGTGAAGGCCCTGCGCCGAGAAGTCCTCTCGGTCAGGCCGAGCGTCCCTGGGGTGGCTCCACACCACAAGTGGAGAGACACCACCATCTCCTTCGGGCCGGCCGACTGCCCAGAGAACATGGCTGGGGCTGGCATACTGCCGATCATCACATCACTAGTGGTCGCCAACATATGGCTCCACCACGTGTTGATCGACGGCGGAGCCGCCCTCAACATCATCAGCCACGCAGCCTTCAAACAGCTGCAGATTCCGGAGTCACGCCTGGCTCCGACGCGCCCATTCTCCGGCGTGGGTCCAGTGCCGATCTACCAGAAAGGGAAGATCGACCTGCCGGTCACCTTCGGGACCCCGGAGAAGTTCCGCACAGAGAACGTCCAGTTCGATGTCGCGGAAGTCAACCTGCCGTTCAACGCCATCATTGGCAGACCGGCACTGTACCGCTTCATGGCCGTTGCTCATTACGGGTACTTGGTCGTGAAGATGCCGTCCCCGGCGGGAGTTCTCACCGTGCTGGGAGACCGCCACGCAGCCGTCGCCGCAGTAGAGAAGCTCCATGCTCTCGCTACTGATGCAGCGAACCCGGCGGGGGACAACCCCTCGACCTCTCGGGCCAAGGTTCCTGTTAAGGAACCAAAGGTGCCCAAGGTACGCCCTTCCGACCCCGAGGACGTGCCGGTCAAGACCGTCCAGATCGGGGCGGAGCCCTCCCAGACCACCCGCATCGCAGGGAATCTGGGAGAGAAATAGGGAGACGCGCTCGTTGCTTTCCTCCGGGCAAATGTCGATGTGTTCGCCTGGGAACCGTCGCAGATGCCTGGGATCCCTAGGGAAGTGATTGAGCACCGTCTGAAGATCAGCCCGGACGCCAAGCCGGTGCGGCAAAAGCCACGGAGGCAGTCCGTGGAGCGCTAGGACTTCATCCGTCAGGAGGTCCGGAAGCTCCTGGACGCGGGCTTCATCGAGGAGGTCCATCACCCCGAGTGGCTGGCCAACCCGGTGGTCGTCCCCAAGGCGAATGGGAGGCTTCGGATGTGTATCGACTACACCAGCCTCAACAAAGTATGTCCTCCAGACCCTTATCCCCTCCCACGCATAGACCAGATAGTGGATTCCACCTCCGGGTGTGAACTTTTGTCTTTTCTGGATGCGTACTCTGGGTTTCATTAGA
This sequence comes from Paspalum vaginatum, assembly GCA_030272315.1. Lineage (NCBI taxonomy): Eukaryota > Viridiplantae > Streptophyta > Magnoliopsida > Poales > Poaceae > Paspalum > Paspalum vaginatum. The sequence continues at coordinate 1,790,512 of CM059014.1, read as the reverse complement.
TCCAGATGGATGAGGAGGATAAAAGACATACAGCCTTCGTAACAGTAGATGGGTTGTATTGTTACGTTGTAATGCCATACGGTCTGAGGAATGCCTTACCTACGTTTCTGCGTGCCATGAATTTCACGTTCCATGACCTGATCAGAAACATAGTAGAGGTCTATGTCGATGACATTGTCGTCAAGACCAGGGTAGGGTCGACCTTGATGGAAGACCTGGCCCTTGTTTTCGACAGGTTGCGCACAACGCGCACGAAGCTGAACCCCGAGAAATGCGTCTTTGGCGTCTCGGCTGGTAAACTGTTAGAGTTCCTAGTGTCACATCGCGGCATTGAGGCAAACCCAACCAAGATCAGGGCGATCGAGGCTATGCGGCCGCCGGCCTGCATTAAGGACCTCCAGAAACTCACTGGGTCCTTGGCAGCCCTCAGCCGGTTTATCTCAAAGCTAGCTGAGAGAGCCCTGCCCTTCTTCAAGCTTTTGAGGAAGTCCGGACCATTCATATGGACCGAAGAGGCTGAGCAAGCCTTCCAGGAGTTGAAGCAGCATCTCACTACTCTGCCCGTTTTAGTGGCGCCAGAGTCTGGTGAGACCCTGTTTCTCTACCTCGCGGCAACATCTGAGGTAGTAAGCATGGTCTTGGTCGCCGAGCGACCAGCCCATCCCCACGAAGGAGACACCGGGGTCCCCCAAGTGGAAGGTGGTGGTCCGCCCACCACGGGAGCTACAGCCGGCCCCGATACCGGAGGTCCGGTTGGCACGTTGCCCTGCCAAGGCGATAAGCCAGCAGAAGCTGGAGGCCAAGCCGCCCAGGGGGCTAGCCTGGCAGGGGGAGATGGTCTCGGACCTGCCACTAGGGTCCGGACCACCCAGAAGCCAGTCTATTACGTCAGTGAAGTCCTCCACGGGGCGAAGGCCAGGTATCTGGAAGCTCACAAGTTCGCCTACGCATTACTTATTGCTTCCAGAAAGTTGCGCCACTATTTCCAGGCGCATAAGGTTGTCGTGGTGACCTCTTACCCATTAAGAGCAATCCTGCGCAATTCTAACGCTACTGGGAATATCGCCAAATGGGCTGCGGAGCTGGCAGAGTTCCAACTCGACTTCCAGCCCCGAAGTGCTGCCAAGAGCCAAGTCTTGGCCGACTTCATCGCAGAGTGGACTCCCACCGCCTCGGAATCTGGAGGTCCACAAGCCGAGGCGGAACCTTCCCAGCCGGACAGGACCGTCCGGGTTTTCACCGAGCCGCACTGGACTCTCTTCTTCGACGGGTCCGACCGCGAAAAAGGGTCCGGAGCAGGGGTGGCCCTCGTGGACCCAAACGGGGATCAAGTAAAGTACATAGTATGCTTCGAATTCAAATCCACTAACAACATGGCGGAATACGAAGGCTTGATCTTCGGGCTCATGATCGCTCAGTCACTGGGAATCAAGCAGCTCCTGGTTAAGGGGGATTCCCAGTTGGTGATCAGACAGGTCCGGGGGGAGTGCTGCTGCAATAACCCCCAGCTCGCAGCATACCTCATGCGAGTGAGGGAGCTCGAGAAGGACTTCGAGGTCCTGGAACTGCAGCACGTTCCCAGGAACCCCAACTCAGTGGCAGATGACCTCTCCGCGAGGGCATCGACTCGGGGCCTAGTACCCGAGGGCGTCTTCGAAAGACAGCTGCTGAGACCAACCGCCCAGCCAGCCGAACTGGGCGAAGGGGGCAGAACTAGCGCCTCGAAGCTAGCAGTCCCGGTGGTCCTCCATCTCTGGAGCCCACCAAGGATCGTGTGGACTGATGACCCCGGCATGTCATCAGGGACACATCCAATGGCTCAGGGCAGTCCCGATGCACGGATCTCAGAGATCCGGGACTACCTGAAGGACAAAATCCTTCCCGAAGAACGTGCGTCTGCTGAGCGCATAGTGCGGTTGGCTAAACGCTACACGCTAGTAGAAGGGGATCTCTACAGGCGTGGCGCCAATGGCATCCTCATGCGATGCATAACCCGGGAGGAGGGCCGCGATTTACTCGCGGAGATCCATGGAGGCGAGTGCGGGAATCATTCAGGGTCCCGTACGCTAGTCGGTAAAGCCTTTCGGCCTGGCTTTTACTGGCCGACAGCGCTCCAGGATGCAGCTGAGCTAGTAAGGTCCTGCAAGGCGTGTCAGTTCCACGCAAAGCAGATACACGCACCGGCTCAGTCTCTGCAGATGATTCCACCCTCTTGGCCCTTCGCGGTATGGGGGGTGGACATCCTGGGACCTTTCCCTAGAGCTGTCGGTGGGTACCGATACCTCTATGTGGCCATTGATAAATTCACAAAATGGCCTGAGGTAACCCCAGTAGTAAGCATCACCCAAGGAACTGCAACAGCTTTCCTTAAGTCCATTGTGTGCCGGTTCGGCGTCCCTAGCCGTATTATAACGGACAACGGGACCCAGTTCACGAGCCGGGTCTTCCAGGACTACTGCGACGGCGTTGGCATCCAGTTATGCTTCGCCTCTGTAGCACATCCTAGGAGCAATGGACAGGTCGAGAGAGCTAACGCAGAAATCCTCAAGGGGCTCAGAACCCGCACCTTCAACTGCTTGGAAAAGCACGGTGCGAAATGGGTTGATGAGCTCCCCTGCGTGCTATGGGGGAACCGGACCACACCCAGCCGAGCAACCGGGGAAACCCCATTCTTCCTGGTATACGGGGCCGAGGCATGCCTCCCACCAGAAATACTCTTGGGCTCCCCACGGGTCCAAGCTTTTGATGAATCTTTGCAGGAACAAGCTAGGTGCGACGACGTCGACCTCGTCGAGGAGCAAATATGGCAGGCTGCAATCCGGAACGCACGGTATAACCAATCGCTCAAACGCTATCATGAGCGAACCGTGCAGGGCAGGGTGCTCCAACCTGGAGACCTGGTCCTGAGGCGCATCTTGAGCCGAGAAGGGCGCAACAAGCTCTCCCCCAGCTGGGAAGGCCCCTTCAAGGTGACAGAAGTTAGTCGCCCCGGTTGCGTTCGCCTTGCCACGAAAGAAGGAGTTCCGCTGCCGAACCCTTGGAATATAGAACACCTCCGTAAGTTTTATCCGTAGGCAAGAAATTCAGGGCAACCCTCTTTCTTTTTGTAAGCTAAGCAGGACCACCATGTGGACCAGAGCGGTGAAGGTCCGCCCTTGTAATCCCGACCTCTGGCTGACATCACATGACACCCTGTACCACTTGATTAAAGAAAGAGTTTAGCCCTGAAATCCGCACCTACGCTGTTACCCTACTGCTTACTCGGCTGCCATCTATTTCAATTTTTCCTAACCCCTGCGTGGAATCCTACTCTTGCCTAAAAGATCTCCTGGAACCAGCAGGACTTAGCAGCTTGAGTGTGAAACGGTTAGCACAGAGGCTGGGAAGGAGGTCCAGAATACTGGGTGCCAGGTCCAGAGAAAAGGGGCTCGCCTTGGTAGCACGGAGCTGTCAGCTGCTTAGCCTGGTCTCATACCCTAAGCACTGAACACTTCCTACCACGCCGTGAGTTCCCCCAGTATCAGAAACAGTGCGTTTAGTGCTCCGGACCACCCCCTAAGCTAATGGCGCACCCCCTAACCTCAGCAGCAAGGTCCGGCTGCGGCTCCAAGGACTTCAAGGCAGCGCGGTTACCTTTGTCTCGCTAAGAGAGGTCCGAGCGACTACAGGACCGGACCAGAGCTAAGATGTTTTGGACTAAGGATGGTCCAGGGCTGTGTCGCAGTTTTGCCTGGTTCCGTACCCTTAACTCACACACCCTGCTATCCCACGAACAAACATCCTGGCCCCTGGCCCGAACAGCAAACGCTCTGGGCCTCGAATAGCGGAAAAGGTCAGCTCAGAGTAGGTCCCATAGGTGCGACACTGACGTTTGCCGTGAGTTGCATGCAGGTCTGGCCTCTGACTCGGTGGTAGCCAGCCTCAAAACTTAGAGCCTACCTACCAGGGGGCCAGGGGGTCAGGTGACAACACACCAGCATGCAGCAAGGAGTAAATGAAGATAAGTCGCAACTACCATTCTTATATTACTTGGCATACTAATGTTTTACATACATAAAAAAAAACAAAACAGCAAAAGCTGTTGCCCTACGGCGCTGGGGAGGCTCCTGTCCCCGGTACATTCGGGGCTCCTGTCCCCGGTACATCCGGGTCCTCGTCTGCAGGGGTCCGCTGGAACCGGGCGGCAACGACCTCCACCGCCTCCTGCACGCTGTCTCGGGCGGCGGCCTCCGCTTCCTCCACCGGACCTGCGATAACCGGGTCCAAGGAAATGGCGGGGTCGTGGCTCCGGAAGCAGACCAGGAGGTGTTCCACCACAAGGCGGCACAGCTCGCGGCCCTTGGCTTCAAGGCGCTCCCCGAGCGTGGAGTCCAGGCGCCGAAGTCGCTCCACCGCCCAGTCTAGGACAGGGAAGGCGTCCGCAATAGTGGACGGCGGCTCTGTCACCCGGATCGGACTCAGTCCGAGCGGTACCAGAGCCGAACTCGCCTCCCTGGCCCAGTCGGCGATGCGTTGAAGGTCGGCGCGCATCTGCTCCTGGTCCTCCGCCGCCGCCTGTTGGGCAGCACCCTGCTTCAGCTGCTCCAGGGCGGCCCGCTCAGCCAGCAGCTGCTTCTCCTGGCTTGCCAGCTCTGCCTCCCGGGACTTCACCCGGTCCTCTCGGACCTTGAGCGTGGCAGCCTGGCAAACGGCGGAGTCCCTGAGAGCCTTGGCCGATGCCTCCCGCTGAGCAACGGAGTCCTCACGGGCCGCGACTGCTGCCTCGCGCTCGACAAGCCTCAGCTTCATCCTGTCGAGCTCAGCGTTGATAGCAGTCTGCCACTCGGACACCTCCACCAGCTCTTGCCGGCGCTGCTCCACGCCTTTCCACGCGGACTCCAGCTTCGCCTGCTCGAGCTTCAGCCGCGCCTCGCCCACCTCGGCCTGCTTCTCGCGGATCCCAACCGCGCGCTCTCGGCCAATGAGCCTCTGCAGGTCCTCATGGAAGGCCGCGCGGTCGGCATCGAGCTCAGTGCGGGCGGTGGAAAGCTCCGCACGGGTCCGGGTGTGCTGGGCGGTGGCGGCTTCGATCTGCTCCCCCAAACGGGCCCGCCAGCCGTCCAGACCCTCGCGCTCCTGTTGCAGCCGGGCCCACTCCAGCTGGAGCGCTTCCTGGGCGTCGTCCAGGGCCTGGCGCGCCCGACGCAGCACGTGAGGGAGGGGAGCTCCACCCGGCTGGGGCAGGGGCAGGAGCGGCCTACCCAGAACCTCCTCCAGTTCCCCCTCGGCAGGGGGCGGAGATCCGGGGCTGGTCGTCTGGGCGGCGGGCGACGAAAGCTCCGAGGTCCGAGCGTCAGGAGCCGCCCCCGGCACAGGCCCTTGGGTCACAACGCCTTTTGGCACCGGGCTGCCTGGTGCCTGGGGCTGCGCGTCCGGAGCTGCCCCCTCAGCAGGCACTCCGGGTGCGGTCTCGACCCCCGAGGCGCCCCCCGGCGTCGGTCCACCTGGGGCCTGGGGCCGGACAGACGGGGTGGCCTCCGGTGCAGGCCCCTCGGTCGTAGCCCGGGCCCGCAAGGCATCTCTCGCCGTCGGACCACCAGGGGCGCACTTCTCCGTCGTGGTCGCCCGGCCACCAGAACCGCTGGGGGCAGGAACACCGGCCGGGCGTGTGGGCCTAAACAAAACACACGGCGAAAGGCTGAGAAGCCTGACGCGAAGTATTCGAAACCAATCTAAAAGACTTACCTCAGAGTAGGCGCCGACCAGCGGCCACGAAGGCCAGAGCCTCGCCGCGGCTGCCGATCTGCAGCCGGCACTGCCGGTGGCTGCTGTTGCCGCGGGCCCGAGGCCGGCGGTCCCGAAGAGGGCCGCCGCGGCTGGTCCGGCATCGGGGGAGGTGCCCGGCGCTGAGGGTGCCGCTGGCCCGGAGGCGGCAGTGGCACTCGCTCCACTTGGCCAAAGGAGCTTCCTTCCCCCGAGGTCCGCTGACGCTTCGGGTCGGGCTCCGAAACAAAGGTCCCCTCGCCGCGGACCAGCCTTCGCCGCGTCTCCTCACCGCCCGCCGGCGGAACGACGGGGGACGCTGCCACCGGCCCCTTGCCCTTGTCAGCAGGAGTGGTGCCTCTGGCACCAGAACCCCCAACCGGGGCGTCGGCAATGTGGACCCCCCGGTTGGGGTCGCCCCCAAGCTGCCGCACCGCGAGGCCGCCGTCGTCGAGCGTGGGCATCTCTCGGAGCACCGCCGTCCGCAAGGCCTGGTCGCGGCAGAGCAGCACGATAGCGGACGGCAGGCGCAGCTGCTCCGGAGGAAAACTCACGTCCGTGACGCACCGCACCCATTCCTCCAGTAGGAGCGGCGTCAGGTCGTGGTCTTCGCCACGCACCACCCGGCTGCAGTCGTTGGAGCCGGTGTAGTTCCACGCCAGCCTTGGCCGCATCTGCAGGGGGGCGAGCCTCCGCCTGAGGAAGTCCGCGAGAACGTGCAGTGAGGTCAGCCCGCCGCTGACGAGCTCGGCGATCCTGGCCAGCACGGGGGAGAACTCGGGTGGCAGATCCGTCGAGGCACCCTCCAGGAGGGATGCGTCGGGACTGCTATCAGGGAGAGCCAACCGGTCGTTCGGCTCCGCCCTGACGATCACCCAGTCGTTGCGCCAGTGCTCCCACTTGGCGCTGGCGAAGGTGGGGAGGTAGGTCGATCTTCCCCCGGACCCCTTCAGCAGGAAGTAGTAGCGGCCGATCTCCGTCGAGCTCCTCCTGGAACACCTCACCGAGAAGAAGTGGCGGAAGAGCGTCACGCAGGGAGGAACCCCCACAAACATCTCATAGAAGTGGGCAAAGATTGCCTGCATGAATGATGGAGTGGGGGGTGAGATGCTGGAGCTGCAGCCCAAATGCCTCCAACAGCAGCATGAAGAAAGAAGAGATCAGAATCCCCAGACCACTAGTAGAGGTAGGGGACGAAGAGGACGAACTCCCCCGGCTGCAAGTTGCGGTGAGGGAGGGAGCCAGTGCGAACATTATCGCGACGCTCCGCGTCCGTCCAGCCGAGCAGTCGGCGGACGCGGGTGAGGTTCTCCTCAGTCTCCCGGGGGGATTGGTGGCCCGAACCCATCGCTGAGGAATCTGGCGGTGGGGAAGACAAGGAGCACGCAGCAGACAAGAAGCGAGAACTCTGCTGCGAGGAAGAGGAAGCGCCGCGGCGGATGCGAGGGGTGCAGAGGCAAATGGCAGAAGGACGTGCTCGGCCGATGGCCGAGAGCCCTATTTGACGGTTGCCCCCAATCCTCCGCAAGCCGCGGACGTCAAGCGTACGCGCGCGCGCACGCACCCACGGGCCTCCAGGTCTATGACAGCAGGGGCCCGAGGAGACAGTCAGGACAGGCGGGTAGAAGAGCAAGCAAGGCAGGAAGGCGAACCGGCGGCCGCTCGCGGACGCGCGTCTCGGCGCGACGCGCGGGGCCCCTGCCTTTTCCGCTTTATGCACGGCTGCCCACGTAGCTATCTGCCCCGCCTTAATGGCAGGAGAAGGAGTAGGTGAACCGCCGCGCGGTTCCCGATGCGGGCCAGCCCCCACGTTCCCCGAAGGGTTCCCACGATCGCGCGCCCCCAGATCGTGGGGGCCCACAGGGCCACCCCGCGGGGTCGGGTGGACTAGGCCCCCTCTAGAGACAGGTGAGTCAAGGCCTCAACCAAAAAATCAAGTGGTGGGCCCTGCCCAACTATGAGCTTAACGGCTAAACGCCGGTAGCCACCCACGGCTCCCGGCGGCTTGTGTAGTAAGCGATGGTGGGCTCACCTCAGGTTCGAAAAACTCACCAAAGGCGAGCCCAGGGGCCACTGTCGGTACCCAGCTAACCGGGTACCCGCTTACACTAGACGAAGATCACTAAGGGAGGTAACTACTGCAGTACAAGGAGGGCCCAAGGCCGCGTACAGATGGGCCCGGCCTACTCCTTGGAAAAGCTGGGCCACGCACCCGGCCCACAGGGGAGGCCCCGGACCTCCTTCGAGGACCGAGCCTCCCCCAGCCACGCGAGGAGAGGTCCGGACCTCTCGGTCCGGAGCCCGTACCTTCGGTGGCCCGGGGCCGCCTCGTGCCCACAGAGCACGGGGAGGTCCGGAGCCGGCGCCCTCGGTGGTCCGGGGCCGCCACGTGCCCTCAGAGCACGTGGAGGTCCGGAGCCAGCGCCCTCGGAGGTCCGGGGGCGCCACGTGCCCGCAGAGCACGTGGAGGTCCGGAGCCAGCACCCTCGGTGGTCCAGGGCCGCCACGTGCCCACAGGGCACGGGAAGGTCTCGCGTTGCCACGTGCCCACAGGGCGCGTGGCGGGGCCTTCAGGCGGGTGCCTCGCCCACCTGCCGCATTTATTGCGGGTAGGTGGGCGTGCCCGATGCCGCTGACACCGCCGCTGTCAGGCTGGCATGCCCCGATGCTGCTGACACCACGAGTGTCAGACGAGCGTGCCCCCGTTGCCAGCCGACGCCGCCGTTGTCAGACAGGCGTGCCCCCGTCGCCCGCCGACGCCGCCGCTGTTAGACGGGCGTGCCCCCATCGCCGCTGGCACCGCCGCTGGCAGGCGGCGGCGGCGAAGCAAAGGGGCGCGCCTTACCAAGGCGCGGCGGCGATTACAGGACACTACAGTTGATTTCCCCAGCTACAATGGGGTCTATATTGAGTAAACAAGTACGCTGTACACATCATGAGCCGCGCCACGCGCGGCGGCCGCGCTCAGCCTAAGTACTAGGTAGCGGCGCCACAACGCTACTACGAGCGCCCCGTCCTGTCACGCGTGCGCATCGCCTGCCCCTCGGCCTCTGAAGCCCCTTAGCGGGTTTAGCAGCCGATGGGATAGGGCGGCGTAAGGAAGGACGATATGGCGGATCTCCGGGCCATACCAGGTCACAACGGTGGTACAGGCGCGAAGCATGGGAGTGTTGGACATCAGGCACAGGATAGAACTGTAGCATAGAGGAAATGGGCCGGGGCCACTTGTCGGGGCCCGGCCACCATGTACATGCCCCCCTTGGCTATAAAAGGGGAGGCATACGCAACACAAGAGAAAGGGCTCCACGGTCTCCTCAGACCAAGCACAAGCACACAATCTTCACTATCTTCGCCAACAGACAGGAATACAAGAACACACCCACAGTGGACGTAGGGTATTACGCTCCGGCGGCCCGAACCACTCTAAATCCTCTCGCCACCATCGTGCCGCCACCAACTTAGCTAACAACGATCGCTCCCCCTAACTACTCTTAGTACTTAGGATCTCGGCCGGGTGCATTCCGCCACCTGACCAGGAGCACGCCCGCTCCGACAGGTGCCTATCCCACATCTTTCATATCATGATTCGAGGACAAGGAATTTCTTTGTCTTTAGCAGTAAATGATTATCATCGCTAGCTAGTAGAACATCATCTACTTATAGCATTAGGAAGTTACACCTCCAATTCTTTAATCCTTGCGTAAACACAGTGCAATTGTCCTCTGCTTTCAACATCAAACTTTCTAATAGTCTTATCCAAACTTTAAGGTACTAATACCTATAAGCTTGCTTCAAATCCATAAATTGGATTTTATTTAGGTGGCAACCCATCTTTTCTTTTTCTTTCATGACAAAATCTCTAGGTTGAGCCATATAAATGTTTTCTTTCAACTCTCCATTCAGGAGTGTTGTCTTGACATCCATTTAATATAAATTCTGAATCAAAATAAGCAACTAGTGCCATAATGATTCTAAAGAAGTCTTTTCGATGAAACAATGAGAAGGTTTCACCATTGTCGATTTCTTGTTCTTGAGTAAAGCCAGTTGTCACCGGCCTTGCTTTCTATGTTTCTGTATTCCTTATGAAGTCTGCCTTAGTCTTCTAGACCAAAAGAAATGGCCTACTGTCTTGGCTCCTTTAGGAATTTATTCTAAGTCTCATACTAAATGCAAACTCATATATCTAATTTCATCTTCTATGACGCCAAACCATTTATGAAAGTTGGGACTTATTATGTCTTTCTCGTACCAAGAGGGATCTCCCTCCTTGGGTACTATCATTACTGAGATATGTATCACAGTCGTCAAACATCTATAAATTTCTATGACTTTCTTATAAGCATGTCTTGTTCTATTTCTATTGGCTGCTCTGGTGGTGGATCGTCAGCAACAGTCTTTTATTCTAGCTCTTTAGCCTCAACCACAGTAGTAGCCAGAGGCTCAGACACTGGGTGAGTCAAGAGTTTCTTATTCATTCATTTGTCATGCTTGACGAGCCAACATCCACAGCAGGGGTCGCAAACCGTTTAGAACGGAAGTGCAACCTCAGCAGGTATCGAGAAATAAGGTTCTTCTACCATCAGAATTGGGATGTGCATCCTTTATTCCACAAGGTTTAATTTCTCAGAATACCATGCTCCCCCAGATCTTGTCATTGTCTAGAAACACTGCCTTGTTTCTATGTAGTTCATATGTCTATCTTGACTGTGAAAATTGAAGCATTTCATTTTTTTTATTAGCCAATGGAATGGCACCATACTATCTTGTCATATAATCTCCCTTGAGCAGGGTCAATAGCCAATGAAATGGCAAATCACTGTCTTTTCATCTTATCTCCCTTGGATAGGGTAAAAAATCTTAGTCTCAGATGGACAGCCCCAAACTGCAAATAGTTTATCGTGGGCTTTCTCTTTTAATTAGTCGGCATCTCTATGAATGGCGGTTTTGAATACCTTCCATCTAAAGGTTTACCCGGTGTCAAATACTGGGCATCTTGGTCATTCTCTTATATGTGGAACCTTCTAGAAGGGTCCTCAAACTTATCAATCCAGTATATGGGAAAGCATTACTCCCCCACAATCAGATATCACTTCTTTAGTCCTTGAGACGTGCTCTCGTTAAAATTCTTCTATGCAATCAATGCATCATTCTAAGTCAATGAAGTTTGATGGATGGAGAGATTATCCGTTTAATCAAACAAACTTTCTAATTCTCTCCCTCGAAATGTGGCCTAAACAATAGACACAATTTCGACGAAAGTTTCTCCACCGTATCATTTCTTGCTTATAGCAACGGATGTGTCTTTGTCTTGTCAACTTTGCACAAGGCAAAGAGAATATGTCTAAGCAGAGATGGTGAGACTTACATTCTTCAAATTCATTTATCTCATTCGCAAAAAAAAAAAACCTATAGGAAAAGCAAATAAATCATATCTCGTCGGAAGACGAGACTCTCATTCTCACTGTTACACTAAATAATGAACTCATGATTTCCAAAAATTTGCAATGAATGTACTCATTTTTTATCAATGTTTTTGAAATCATGTTGCTCCACAAGGAGTAAACATATAAAATATATCTTATATACAAAGCCGTCATTTGATTCTCATCAATCTCTAGAAGAAAATTATCTATGGCTTTGACATAACATTCTTTTGCATCAGAAAAAAAAATTCAATTCTAGTTGCTACACCTAGTAGCATCTTTTCTCACGGAATCTCGTCAAGATCTGGAGAACTATTCTCACAGTGTCTTTTCTTCTTGCAGTACATGCAAGTGTGTACGGGAACCTTCTCTTGTTTTCTATCTCGAAGCTGTTGTCTGTGGTGTTGGCTCTAGTTCACTTAGAGCCCTCACCATGTCTTCTTTTCTCATGCCAACTAGAGTTGTCACCCCTGTTTAGCAATTCTATGATCCTCAATTCCCTGAGAATCGTAAAGTCATTCGAGTCTTAAACAAAATATGAGATCAGTATAGACTTAAAACATTGTCTCTGAAATAAGTGTCTTGCATGAATTAAACTCAACGTTGGTCAAGATTAAAAGACACTCAAAAGTCATGCTCATGAGTTAAACTTAACGTTGGTCAAGTTTAAAACACGCTAACAGATTATCTTTTCAATCCTCAGAGACAAAGTGTCTTTTCATTTCTGAATCAAGTATCTCTTGCATGAATTAAATTCAACGTTGGTCAAAAATAAAACATGCACAAGTAAATTCAACATTCTAAATTCATCGTTGGATGAAAATAGATCTCAAAATCATAATCTAATCATGGCTCATTATTAAAAAATTCAACGTTGGTTAAAATTAACGACGATGCCATAAATCAATTGTCATCATGTATTTCTCTATTAATTATCCACGTTGGTTTCAAATTATTCAGAGATAATACATATTAAAATCATATCATCAGCAGCGGAAACATGGTCTATATTCAACTCCAAGCATATAAGTTTATTATTCATGCAAAGAGCATCTATCAACAATCTGGAAAATTCGCAGGGAAAAAACAAAAAAAAAATAACTGCGCATTCGATTCTGGCCGAAAATGGTCCATCATCGGCCCATCAGCCTCTTTGGCGGGCGACGCAGCACAACAGGCCGGAGGAAACCTGGGCCTGGGCCGTGCATCTGGCCCAGCCCAGCTCCAGGGCGCGCCCGCCCGCTTCATCGTCGGCCGTCGGATGAGATCTGGCGGTCAGGGTTATCCATGGGCAATATATAATGCCGAAATTTCTGGACGCCCCCGAAACCCTAGCTCAGTTTTCTTCCCCTCCCCACGCCGCAGCCTCTCTCTTCTCTTTCTCCGGCGGCGGCTCAGACGGGCAAAGCGGGCGGCGATGGCGCGGACGCGCGCGGCGGCCCCTCGCTCGTGGTGGCAGAGGCGCTGACCCGCAACAGCGGCGCGAGCGAGCGAGGCACCCCGGTGCGCCGCCTCTCTTCTCTTCTCCCCCAACCCCTCCTGTTGCTCCCACGCGAGAGAGAGCAGGGCGCGGCAGGTGGCCGGTGCCGCCACGGGGCCGTTCGCCGGCGAGCGCGCTCCCGCATGGGTGAGCACGCCGCCGTCGAGCGGTCACAAGGTGGTGCCTCTTGGCCCCGCGCTCGCTCGCTCCCCGGCCCCTCCCGGTGCGCCGGAGCTCTTCTTCGCCCTTCCCCGCGCCGCGTGCTCTGCGGCAACGGGTGATGAGTGCCGCACGGCGACGGCGCACGCAGAGCGACTGCCGGCGACGGCGGGGCACCTCTCCCCTTGACCGCCGTCGCCGGCGAACACAAGGTATGGCACGCGGTCTTTCTTTTTCCTCTCCCCTTCTGGATTCGTTACGAAACCGAGTGGTGGAGCTCGATTTGGGGATTTAGGGTTCTAGGGAGATGGGGATTTTTGTGTTAGGGTTTCTCGATTACCTTTATCTCTCTGTTCTTGTCTAGAATCCAAGCCAAAAGCTCGAGATTCTACTAGGTCTAGATGACCCATTTCAATTCTCTTCTTGGATTCGAGAATCCATTCTTTTCTCGTCCGTTTCTTTTCAACAATCCGAGCCATGGGCTCTGTTCTTGACCCGGCGGTCGATCTAGGGTAGGGTTGGGCACAACCCGAGGCTCTGATACCAAATGTTGCTTTTCGGTGTGCGGATCTAGTGCCTCAACACCATACCACTAGCAATCTTGAGAGTTTGTGTAGGTCAGGTGTTCATCGGTTGGATCTCGTGATCTCGAGAGGAAGAGGGGAGAGTGATGTACCTTAGGTCTTGGACTGCTTGACCGGTACGCGTAGGCAACGGGGTTTCCCTCCAGATAGCAGTGCGGTCATGGCGAGGAGGGAGACAGTGGCGACGGCGGCGCCAACGCCATGGCGGTAGCCTTCCCGTCAGCACCCGCACCTAGGTGATCGAGTCTGTTGTCGAGGTCGAGAAGGCAGCGAACGTTGGTTCGCGTGCCCCTCTGGGTCTATTCTTTATAGAGGTGCGGGGTGAAAGGGGGCCACAACCTAAGGGGTTTTGGGCCTCCGATCAAGGCCTTAATGTAGATCTGGGCCTGGTTAGGACGTCTCCCTTCCAAGCCCGAGATCAATCCAACAAATAGCAGTTCTTGGCAAAAACATACGCAACACCAACTTCGCAAACTGTAATTTATGTATGTCTATATGTAATTTGCAGAACTATTACCCCCTTCTAAAGCATACAATCACATACAGAGTGCTCCCCAATTCACAAAAAACATACACATTGTGTAGTTAAAAAAGTGACCGTATCTCTGCATGATATGTAGCTAACATGTGAGTTACACCACCAAAAAGGAAAAAATCACAGTCAATAAAGATACACTTCCTGCATGTGTGCTATAAAAGGATGCCTTAATATGAAAAAAAATGCCCCCACCATAACTACAAACACAGCAGCAGTTCTCGGCAAACACTTACAGTGACCATACACGCACATTACAGTCACTATGCAAGTCTGCAAAACTGTAATTTATGTATAAGCTATATGAAGTTTCAACAATAAATAATAGCTACTAACTTAGACAGTATGGCATCTCATATTTTTTTGTTTTAAAAAATCATAGCTACTAACTGTAACTGTCTTGAACTATTAAAAAAAGGTTCTTAGCAAGCATACACCTCTGATACCCCCAACCCCCTGGGAAAAACTTACAGTGACCGTATCACCGTACACACATATTACGGTTACTGAGCGAATTGTAATTCATGTATAGTATACATGTAATTTCAACAGTAGCTCTGATGCCTAGTGGGACAACAGCACGAATACTCTAAGCCATCTCATATTTAATTTCATACTCAACATAATACAATTTGTAGAAACATCACTCACATTATTAGGCTATAGAAAAAATCACAGACACATGCATGGAAAATTATTTAATTTAAAAACATAGAACCTACAGAAGCAAATTGTATGAATGATGGTTACATAAGGAACCTTCAGTCTTATTGGCTGCGCAGGGCTAAAAAAAAGAGAGAGTCAATGAAAATGAACTATTTAGCTATAGTAAACACCTGGTTACCAAGATGAAATATCAATGAACAACCCAAATAGAATGCTGATTACAAAGTACCACATTATCCATAATTTACTAGGCACTAATCTACGATGCCAGTCCTTCACTCACTGTTGGTAGCATACATAGCATCCTTGTTTAAACAATAACTCAAACTTGCATGTAGTTTAGTGTAATTCAAAACAAAAAAGGACATGCTAAATTATTCAGGCTGGCGTATCTAGCTACCTGAAGAGATAACGGGAACAACCTATCAAACTCAGAGGATTCTTTCTAGTAACCTATGTGAGATGCCATAATAAATTTGTTCAAAGACAGCTGGCCAGTTCAAAAATGGAAGTGAAATTATTTCCCTTATATTATTCCTTACTGGAAAGTGGAAACATGGTTCCTATATGTCTAGGTAGCTAGTAGATAGTTCACATCAAAACAGACTAAGCAATTATCCTATATTGATCAGACCTAAGGCACTGAAATCACCACAACACTTGAAGAAGCAATGCCGCATCATGACTAAATAAACTAGGACTTTTGCTTTATTTAAACAAGAAACTACAGAATAATGCACGCCAGAACTTCATACGCTTGGCCAGTCATAGCTGATGCATGCACTCTTATCACCTTTGCACAGAGCACATTCAACAACAGCTACATGGCAAATCACTCATTTACATTCATCATAGTAGGAGTCGAAAAGCAACATCCATACAGGTGAATCACAATTTGGACAGAGACCCCTCACTACCTCTCCACCTTCTATTGTACCGAGGATGGTTACCGGAAGAGGGAAGATACAAATGAATTGTATACTACAAATATTGACACCAGGAACCAGGAACACCTAGAGAAGGGAGATGATAACAACTCTCATGCCGGTAATATGACTAACAGCTACAAGACGACCACAACAGAAGCTATTGGAGTTAAATATGGCCGACATTGGAAAGGAGAGCTGGAGAAGGCTGCAGGACATTACATCTTGCATAAAATTTCTTGCAATGCATGAAGTAGTATTACTGTTCCACTTATTGAAACAATAATTGTACCAAGCAAACTAAAAGACAAGACAACACTGAAAAACAAGACAAGCAAATAGAATGGCAAGAATTTAACCCAAGCTCATTGTAATGATATATTTCATGCAACAAACAATACTGAGCTATAAATATGTAAGCACAACAGGGAGCGGTACAGTATATTTGCTAACAATTTATGATGTCCATTTTATGTTTCAAGCTAGAGAACAATATAAGCATGAAACTGGTTAAGCTACAAGAGAACATAAGGTTAGGAGTTCAATAGAGGCACTCAAGAGGACAAAAGTTTGTGAAATTGAAGTAGCAGCTTCAATAGAGGCACTCAGTGGTTACTTCCTAGTGTCATTAGGAAAAGCAAAAGTAAAAGCTCAAATGAGGTTCTGCAAGCAGAGTGGATTAGCTAATAACCTTAAATTTTACAACAAATGTGCAGAAATGGAACCAATTATGGTCCGTTAGAGAAGGAAACAAAATTTCGGTTTCTGCATTACCATATCCAAATTCATTGGGAATATCAACACTTAAGAATGATGAAGATAACTGTGGCCCTTTGATTAATTCAGAAAATTGCAGATTTCAGACAGATAGAGATGGAGACTAGAACAAAGGTACACAAGAATTTTTACTAAACTTAGAACACTGTATACCAATGTGCCTTTTGTAAAGTTGGACTGTAATATTGTAGCTGAACACAGGGGCAAATACTCCAATGCGAATAGCTAGAAAACGAATATGAGATACATATAGCTAGATAAAAAACAAGAGATAGCATAATAATAAATCTCACATATACAACAAGAAAGCTAACTTCGGTTATTAGTTTTCCTTTTCACAAAGAGGAAAAGACAAACATGAGAGCAGATAGAATCATAGAATAGATCACACATGGTGAGTGCAAGTACCTACTAATCCTGGAGAACACAACTAGTAGCCTGAAGAAGTGGAGACAGCTAATACTGCTAATATTGGATGGTATGGAACTCATGTTTTAGAAATCTTATTAGTCAATAAATGAAGAGAGAAATTTAGAAAAAACAAGGTTGTATCTCTACCAACAAAAGCAAACCAAATGCTTAAGCATATCGCAGATGAGACAGAGTTGTCTAAAGGAGAACTAACCTTCGATAAATATGGTCCCAAAATGTCACAACTAGTCACAATTAGGTCCCAAAATGGATCTCTAAACAAATATTTCAATGGAGTAAAGAAACATACTAGGAAATCTCCCAAATACATGTAGCAAATAGAACAACATCTGCAATGAACTCTTTTCCTTTATCAGCTACAACATTAATTTTTTGAGCATTAGTTTAGTTTTTTGAAAGTCATTGAAATTATAGTCATTTGACACTGTATGATTTGCATGCCAAAATAAAACTCGACCAGAGGGGGGAGACGCCCCCTGGGCATTTTAATTAAGAAGAAGCTGTACCAAGGTTCGAACGTGGACTGGCAATGAGTTTGGCCTCCCGAGTTGCATGCTCTAACCAGTATAACTCACGAGAACTAAGCGTGAAGCTAAGTCTAAAGCGCGCGGGAACTTGCATAATTCGACTAGGAAGCATGGAGCAACTAATTTTGGTGAAAGCGTTATAAGATAACAATTGAAAAACAATGTATATAGCCTGTGCTATATATGTTGATCTAGAATACTGAAAATAGCCAATTGATTCATCTATATCAACAAGTAACAAGACTGCAATTGTTCACAAATCACAATGCAACTATGAGTGCAAGAATAACCCCCATGCACCATTCTAAATACCAGACAATGCGACATAAAGAAACCCACATCTAAATACAACAAGGCCTAGTTTGGGAGCCCAAATCCCCGCAGGAAAACCGGCCTTTTCTCGGGGCAGCCCGCCCGAGCGGATTTCGGCCCCGGGGTGAGATCCTGGGCCGTTTGGAAGCCCACACGAGGGGGGCAGCTGCCCCCGACCTCGTCATTACCTCGGGGTAGCCCTGCCCCGACGCTAGGGTCCGGGGGGCTCTTCCCCGAGGTGACGGCGCGACGCGTGCGAGGCGAGGCGAGCGACCCCAGCCGCCGGCCGCCGCCACATTCGTCTGCTCCCGGCCGCCGCCACCTTGGTCTGCTCCGCCGTGCCTCCTCTTCGTCATCCCCGCTCGGCCGTGCCTCCTCCGCCGTCCCCGCTCGGCCGCGCCTCCTCCGCCGTCCCCACTGTGCCGACGTCGCTTGCCGCCGCCACAACACCATCCTTCCCTTGTCCTCCACCGACTGCAAGTAAGTCCTTCCTCGTCATCCTCATTTGTTAGCTAGGGTTCAAGAACAACTCATGATTGCAAATCTTGGTTAGGCATCCATGTTTTACTTGTGATTAAACCTAGTTTCTTCTTTGCTCCGTCGTCACAATGGAGACAGTGGATCCGTGGATGCCTGCCTGCTTGAGCTTGACTTGGGTTGTTAGCTGCCGGCTGGTTAACTTGTAGATCATCCTGTGACTTGAGTAATGATGCCGTATGAACTGTTAGAGCTGCAGTAATGCTTTTGGAGTGTATATTTACTGGCTCTGGGGGCACTGGGCAAGTAGTGGTGAGTAGTGAGCTACTGAGATTTGCAGTTGCAGGCCAATGACCCACTCCAGTTACTCTTCTCCCTGCTGCTTTTGCTACCCCAACCTCAAACCAGTAGTTATGGATGCTGCAATGCAATGAATTAGATAGGGCAACTAACTACCAACGAGAAGCAACATCGGCCTGCTTTGCTTATGATGCCCATCTAGTCTGTACTAGTAGGACTCGAGCACTCTAGCATGGTTAGTTACCCATGCCTGTTTGTTCCTTGCTCTTTCTGTTTCAATTTCAATGTTGCTAAGCTATAAAGATTGGTTAACTTGCTGTTTTTTTTACCTTGGTTCTGTGCCAGTAATTAGTTAAAGTTGCAGGCTAACAATAGTTTTTTTTTCTAAAACTTTGTATTCCTTATCTGTAGATGTGATCCTTATCTGTAGCTTTGTGTTTCTAAAGCTTTGGTCTGTAGGATAACAATAGTTTTTTTCTAAAGATGTGATCCTTATCTGTAGATGCCTTTACTTATGTGTTCATGTTTAAATTTTTGTGTTGTACTATGTGATTCTTAACTATAGATGCCTTGAGTGCTTAGTTCAACTGTGATAACTTGCCTTTTGTGCTTAGTTCCTTATAAGAGCTATCTCCACTTCTCTAGACATGGGTTCTTGGGAGGAGCAAGTTAGACAATTTTTGTTAGATGAGGAAGAAGACGATGATGAGTTGTTCTTTGTTATTCTCCCTGCTGTAATTCCATACCTCTCAGAAGAGAAAGAGCCCATCCACACCTCCTCACTCACTGGTGCTAAAAAGGTTACAGAAATCCTTGAAGGACATGAGAGTTGGTGCAAATCTGAGTTCCGAATGGAGCCAGCAATATTCAAAGCCACAGCAAATTTTCTTAGAAGAGAGAATTTACTACGTGACACACGAGGAGTTACCGTTGAGGAGCAGCTTGGGATGTTCATGTACATGGTCTCCCACAATGCTAGTAACCAAATGCTGCAGAAGGCTTTTCAACACAGTGGAGAGACTATCCATAGAAAAATATCTGAAGTTTTTGATATTGTTCCCACACTAACTCAGCGTTTCGTGAAGCTTCCTAGCTCTGTCCAAACCCATACTAAAATTGCAACAGATTCTAGGTTCATGCCATTTTTTCAGGTGAGCTATCAATTCCAAACACACAATTAGCTTAAGTGTTTCCCTTTCATTGCCACATGGCCTCAATATGTTTCCATATTCCTTTCCTTGCAGAACTGCATTGGTGCAATCGACGGCACACATATACCCATCACCATAGCAGAAGATAGAGCCCCTCCATATAGAAACAGGAAAGGAACTCTTTCACACGATGTTATGGTAGTCTGCGACTTCGACCTCAATTTCACATTTGTTTCGTGTGGATGGGAAGGGTCAGCCTCAGATGCAGGGGTCCTTCGATCTGCTATTAGCAAAGGATTTAGTGTGCCAGAAGGAAAGTTTTATCCAGTAGATGGTGGCTATGCAAACACATCATCCTTCATTGCAACATATAGAGGGGTTCGATACCATCTCAACCAGTTTAGGAGGCGTCGTTCATCACAAAGTGGTTATGAGAACTACAAGGAGTTGTTCAACCACCGCCATGCAATTCTCCGTAACCATATAGAGAGGGCCATCGGTGTTCTAAAGAAGAGGTTTCCGATTCTAAAAGTAGGCACATTCCATCCCATAGAGAACCAAATCAAGATTGCAGCTGCAACAGTTGCATTTCGCAACATAATTAGAGGGCAAAATGGAGATGAAGCATGGCTTGACAACCAACCAGATTACATGTCTCCAAGTCAATATGTTGATGTCCCAGAGAGAGATAACAACTATCTGAATGACATGGAATCAAGTGATGGAAGCACACTAAGAGATCAGATTGCACTTCAGATGTGGGTTGCCTATAATAGCCAGATGTGGGGTGCCTATCATAGCTTGTAGTCTGTGTGGTTTGTAATCTGTCATGTAGCTAGTTGGCTAGTTCTATATATTCATCGGTTATGTACTATTATTACTTATGAACTTAAAGTTACCTAGTTCTGTACTATTATTACTTATGTACCATTATTACAACATGGTTATAAAAAAATAAATCATGGAATGTCCATGGGCTCAGTTTCATTTCCATATTTTCAGTTTTGAAAAAAGATGATTTGGAACGTGATGTACGAGAAAGGCTTAATTGATGTGATGTATGATCACAAAGATAATCCAAAATTCAAAGGTCAAAATGGTTGGAACCGTGATGGATGGAATAGTATCACTACCAAGTTCAATGAAAAGTTTCCTCTAGCTAATTTCTCTAAACAACAACTGCAAGAGAAGGATAAAGAGCTTAAAGGAAGCTACAAGGCAATAAGAGATTCAAAAAATAAAAGCGGGGTTGGTTGGAATGACACCCTATGCATGGTGTTGACTGAACCAAAAGTTTGGCCAAGGGTGATTCGTGTGAGTAATTTTTCTTTGTATGATTCTATCTTTGTGCATTCAATATGATCACTTTTGCTGCTAATAACTAATTACATTTCATGTTGCATTTAATAGGCTCACCCAAAGGTAGCAAAGTTTCGCAACAAGCCATTCCCTCTTTTTCACATTTTAGAAGGGCTATATGAAGGTGTGTGTGTGTTGCATTTACTATTTTTTCCTATTTAGCTTGTGTGCACTATATATGTGAACTTAATATACTTCTGCTGCATTTTGTACAGGTAGTGTGGCTACCGGAGCATTAAGTTTCACATCAACTCATGCTGATCTTGCTCCACCTTCTGCTCCTTCGTCTAGGAGTGCGTCTGAACAAAGTCTACATCTCTTGAGTACTAATTCACTTGATTTGGATGGACAAGAGATCACAAGTGTGCTCAATCTGTCCACTGATGCTCAATCTGTCCCAGTTAGTACTAATGAACCCACTGAAGCTCAGTTTGTCCCATCTAATCAAGAATCAAGCCAAAGAGAAGGTGGAAGTGGGAGAAAGCGTAAGCAAAGCCATATTGCATCAGCTCTTGAAAGTTATGTGGAGTTTAAAAAGATCCAAACTGCAGAAACACTTGAAGCTTTTAAAGAAAAGAAGAGGCAGGAGGAACAATTTTCCATTAGCAAGTGTCAGGATAAATTGAAAGCAATGGATGGATTAACAGCCGAGGAGAAATCATATGCTTTGGAGGTTTTCGAATCTGCGATAAATAGAGAGGTTTTCTTAACAACAATGGAACACAATGTTAGAGAAATTTGGCTCAAGCACAAAATTAGGTATGTCCCTACTCTAATACCATTAATCTTATTAATCTGGTAAATGTTGTACTTTGGAGTACAAACACCTGATGTCTTCTTTCGTGCTAATTGTAGGTTGCTTAGAACCAGTGATGCGTGGCCTCAAAATATGACGTGAGGTATGGATGTTATATGCTACCTAATTATTCTTTCACTATCCCTAGCTTCTATATCTTGGAACATTTTGTCTGTTATATGCTACCTGAAGATATGGCAGTAGTTTAGCACTTGTAGCTACTAAGAATTGCACTTGTAGCTATAGTCATGAGTTTCTTGCATGCACCTAGTTGTTGATAGTGTTTCATAGTCTATAATTTAGTTATTTTGTTATACTAACATAATCTGGTAACATAATCTGGTAACCATAGTTATTATTCTTTCATTATCCCTAGCTGAATAGCAAGTAGCAACCGCAACACTGAGCCGATGCACCCACAACCTCTGACTGTTTTCCACCCAATTCTCAGAAAAGTTGTGTTTACTTCACAGTGATAGTTGCATGAAGGCAAAGTTATGTTTACCTTTCTTGTGGATATGCATCATGTTTACTTTTCAGTGGTAGTAGTAGTATTACTTTTCCTGGCTCGTCTCACTCGGAACTGCGTTTCTGTGCATTGTTTATGTGGACGTTTATGTTTAGTTTACTCTGGTAATTTGAACAGACATAAGTATCCTCTGTATATTGGAAATGTTGCCCGTGGAAGTTTATAATTGATTTCACCATTATTTTGTGCCTGCAGGTGTTTGATGTCAAAAAAACATCTCTTCATGTAAGAAGGATAGTTCTTATTCTCATATCCATCTAGTTCTTGTGTTCTTGAGTCTCCTGCTATTCAAGAGTGAATAATTCAGAATTTTGTCTTGGAAGAACCGTTCTTTGAGACTAAAATGTTAGGCCTCTATGCTTCTATATGAATATCTATATGAATTGACTGTATGTAAGTTAAGATCATAGTAAATTTGTGATTTTGTAAGTTGTGGACAAGTAATGCTTTATATATAGAAGATTGCAGGGCTAATCAAGGCATGTTCTAGCAGTTGTTATCAGTGTTCTGATTGCTATAAACATGATCTTGGTTCATCATACGTGTAGGTGTAGTACTTGTTTGTGATGAATACATCTCGAGTGATTGTGATGAATTGTCAGTAACCTCCAGTTTTTTCTGATGTTTGATGATTTGAATACGAATATTCTGGGTACTCTGGTTATTCAATATCTGCATCGAGGCTAACATGTGTTGAATTTTGTACTCATGTATGACGAGTTGACAGTATCTTGGTTCAAGTATCACCAGCTTTCAACCATACGAAAATTGCATTGTGAGATGTTTGCTTACCAGACGTTTGCAGGTGTTTACCAGACAACAGCAGGCGGAGAAACGCTGCCCTGGACAGCAATCTAGCGCATGCTTCCAAACAGCGAAAGGGGAGAGGGGAAAATTGCCCTGGGAAACACCGTGGATTTCAAAAGCCAATTAATCCCACGGGGGGTTTTTCTTCCCTGGGCTATTAGCCCCTCGGCTGCCAAACCAAGCCCAAAGGGGTGAAAACTCTGCTGGTAACACAGTTAATTGCCACACTATGATAGACAAGCGAAATGTGAGTTGTCAGTCTGAATCAGACACTATCTCACCCTGGTGCTGTTGCAGCAAGAAGTCTGGAACATTGCATAAACAAAAATCAAGACACGCCTCCAATTCCTCTTCCTCACCTGAAGCACGTACCAGCAACCGCATCGGATCAGCAGGCTCGTACACGAGCTCCGCCGTGGCCCAAATTCTGCACCCCGTCCACCTCGATTCTCTTCCTGCCGTCTTCGCCGCCAGAAGCGGCCGCCGCCGCGTCCTCGCACGGGGACACGGCGACGAAGAAGGCGCTGCAGACGCACGGCACCCCGGAGGAGTCCAGCTCCATGAGCACGCACCTCCCGTCCATCCCATCCCCCGATGGAAAAACCTCGTATCCAGTGCGCCGCCCGCGTCCCCTCCCTCCCGCACGGCCACCGGCGGAGGGGGTGGAGAGAGAGAGCAGAATAGCAGATGCGGTTTCGAAATTCGAATAGAAACACCGAGAGGACAGAGAAACGGAGAGATTTCGGTTCACGCGGTCTATTTTCCGTGTTTCGAATAGAAACAGACACGAGTGCAAACCCAATAACACTCGTTGCGGTTCATCATCCTTGTGTTCCTAATCCCCATTGCTAACACAACACCATGGTCCGCATGTTCAAGAACACGAACCTCATCAACTATCTATCTAGAGTAAACCAAGCAAACAAGTGAGCCGAATAATCTGCCCACCTTCCAATCTCTCACGCGGTCTGACTTGACGATGCCCACAGGCAGCTTGACTCAGCCATCGTAGCAGGCAGGCTACAGCCTGCGGCGGCGCTCAGGGGGCAGCTCCACCTCATCGAACGCTGCCGGCCCAGCGCCCTGCCTGAGCTTTTCAATGGCGGTGTAACCGGTGTTCTTCCTGGTGAATGCCTTGTCGTACAGCTCGAATGACTGCTGTGCGGGCGACGGAGGCGGCGCTTGATGCTGCCCGTCGATGACGCCCGTCGGGGCGGGAGCAGGATCGAGCGACGAGGAAAGAGCGGTGGACGCAAAGAATGAAAAACCGACGCCGGGCGTTGAGGCGGTAGCAGGATCGCTTGCTGGGAGCGTCGTCGGGGCGGAAGCAGGATCGCTCGTAGACGAGGAAGGGCCGGGGGCGATGGTCGAGGTCGACGCGGAGGCGGTGGTGGGTACTGGCACAACGCCGAGCTGCCCGGCGGGAACTGGGACGTTGAAGAGCTCGGTCGTGGCGGGAGCAGAATCGCTCGCGAGCGGGGCAAACTCCGTGTCGCAGCCGGTCGCCGTCGACGAGGTCGACGCGGAGGCGGTGGTGGGTACTGGCACGACGCCGAGCTTCCGGGCGGGAACTGGGACGTTGAAGAGCTCGGTCTTGGCGGGCGACGAATCGGAGGTGGACGAAGAGGAGCGCTCGCCGCTGGCCGTCCTCGTCGACTCGAGGAGGCCGCGCGCCCTAGAAGAAGCGAGCGTAGCAGAAGTGGTGGCGAGCGGGTTCGATGGCGACGATGGGACGGTGGTGGTCCTGGGGTCGGGGGCGGTGTCGAAGCCTTCGATGCCCGACGCCCGAGAGCCTGGAACGTACCGATCGCCACGGGACGCCTGCTTCCGCTTCTTCGGCACCGACGAACCTCTCGCGGCGCGCTGGCTCGGGGTGGCGGTGGCGGCCGTGCTTGAAGGGGCAGCAGGGATGGACGTTCCCCACGGAGTTGGAACCATGCGAGTCCCCGCCGCGGTAGAGGCGGCGGCGGCCGGCGAGCTCTGCACGGAGGCGCTGGAGGAGGGAGGGAGCTGCGAGGTCTGGGAGGAGGCGGAAGACGACGACGCCATGGTTCGGCTCCCTCCGTGAGGGAGCGGTTGGTTTGGTTTGTTGCTTGGAGTGGAGGGAATATTTGGAACAGGAGGGTGCCGGCCGCGTTTAAATAGGCGCTGCTCCACAGAGGCAACGACGATTCCTCTCTCCTGCGGCATCCTTGAGTCGGTTCACCTCCGTGCCTGCCAACCGGTGGCGCAGGCGCGCAGGCGGTGCGAGCCGAGGAACGCCACGGACGGCGAGAGCTCGGCGACGGTGTTGTTGGCCGTGCCCTCGCGACCAATGCTCAGCGCTGCCTGTGCGGACTCGCGCGTGTACCTGCACGGCCGCTCGCCGCAGCATCGCCCGCTGGCTGCTGACGATCAAACACGCGGTGCACGGTGCTCTGGAGCCGGTTCGGCGTCTCGGGCGGCGCGCCGCCGCGCTGAGAACGGCGTACAGCTACACCAAGGTGAGGCTGGCAGGCAGGCGTGCCAGTTGAACCTCAGGCGGAGCGAGCCATTCGACTAGGGCAACGTCCTCCATGATGAGCGTTTCCAACCTCGCCGTCGACCTCACTCTCCACGTCGCGACCGTGCGCGATCCCGTTCCCCGCCTCATGAACTGTTCGAGCGACCGTTCTTTCACCTGGAGCTAGGTGCTCTCGCTCGGCCCGGATCAACCCCACGGCAGCGAAGATGCAGGCGCGACCCGCTGCGGTTCAACACGAGTACACTCTGAATCCAGGCGCTGCCGCACGACAAGATCACCAGCAAGACCATACAGGGGATGCGGCAGAAGAAGCTGCTGCGGCGCCTCGGGCCCAGGGGTGTATGGTACGAGCGCCTGCAGTCCATGTCGCCGGGGAACGCCACGTACGCCATCTCTGGAGACTCGCCATCATCCAGGAACACAGCTCGCCGGGCAACGAACCATCATCGTCCCTGTGCACCACCAGGAGGCGGAACACGCTCTGGAACAGCCGCTCCGCCGGGGAACCTTGCTCTCATGGACAAGTAAAGTAGCAGCCGGTTGTGGGTCTGTTGGCTCCCTCGTGGTCGTGCCGCAGAATGTACTTCGCACTACCACCAACGGCCACGAAGAACCCCACAAGACCGGCTGCTGCTGACAGTGATCGGGAACGGAGGCCCAAGCGTCTGGCGAGGCCCAACTATAAGTATGCAGGCCCGTCCTGGGTATCTGGGTACGTCCAGCCCATTTCTTTGTACAGGAGGTGAGGACGGGCGGTTTTTTATTTTTATTTATTTTAAAAATACTTTTAAAAAATTCATTTATAAAAATATGATCCTAATTCCAATACTTACAAGAGCATTCTCCTATCTCCCACCACCCTGTTTATATTGGGAAGTTTACTTTAAGAGCAAGGGTACGAGTTTTGTATACCAATTACCAAATATTGAGGATACGATTGATTGGTTATATAAAGTTGTTGCAGCATGCAGAGCGATAGGTCCCTGGAAATCTCGTTGCATTTTTTTTGACTGGTTAGTGTAGCGTGGTAGTTTGTTGTCCCAAACTGCAGGTGTTGTTGGGTCTGAACCCATGTCGTCGGGGTCTCTGGAGGAGGTCCGTGCGCACCAGAGCCACAAAACCCACAGCTCAAAGCACACAGCCTCGTCCTTGACAAATCTGCACACCTCCGCCCCGTGATGAGCGCATGCAGGCGGAGGAGGACGAGCACGGAGCTGACACGGAGGGTAGCTGCCTAGCTGGCCTGGCTGTCTTTCAGTGAGGAACTCGGGATTCAGATATCTGGTCTGCTGCCATTCCGAAGAGAAGAAATGGGGGCGGTAAAGAAAAGGTGGTGTTTGAATATTGGGATAAACGGGTGGAATAGGGACGAGGGTTGGAAGATGTGAGGGGATGGAACAGTCATATCTCCATACCACCTCGCCTATCCCATTTGCCAGGCGGGGCCAAAGAGAGTCTGCAAATGCAAGCGGATATTTGGTCCGAGTAGGGCCGGTTCAGTATCCAAGCCCATCAGGCCAGATCGAAGGAGTTTGTGCCTTCGCTGCGGGTCGGCATGTGACCACGCTCCCTTTTTAAGAAAACGGTCTTGCTACTTAGCGATCTAGCATTTTTCTTGCCTGCTTTCAGTGCCTTGTGCCATCCAAATTTTTTTTCACATTTTACTTATCCTATATCTAGAAAGACGTTTCGATGCTGAACTCATTTTAAATTCTAAATACATATGCGGTGTGATGCACCTCAACGTTGGGTATATATAGAGATAACCCCGAAACAGAAGCCATGTGCAAATTGGGTATTCACAATTTTCTGTCTATTTTTTATGTCCATAGTCCAGCCAAAACGCAGTACATAACCACGAAAAACAATCGGTATCTCCGGACAATCGAGAAGACTGGAAAACACTACCGTACCTTACTACTGTAGCTAACGAGATCCCACAAATTACAAACTTAAATACTAATAATAGCATGTTGAAACACGTACGAAAGATACATGCCCATCCATGATCACCCATGCCGAGCTAAATACCTAACGACGAAGCTGCTGAGCACTGATCGATCAAGAAGAAGAAGATGATGAAGAAGCTCAGCTCAGCTCAGTCGAGGGCCTTGGTAATGGCCGGTATGCAGCTGGAGCTCCTGGCGAGCGCGGCGACGGCAGGGCCACCGTGCACGTGGTCCCTGGGGCTCTTGGACCTGGACCGCTTCCTCAGGATCTCGCGCATGGCCTCCGTCTGCATGAGCACAGGGTTGGCGCGGCCGACGCGGTTGAACCGCCCGCACACGGCCATGTGCGCCGCCAGCGCCTCGTCCGTGCGGCCCCCGTGGCGGCTCTCGGCCTCGCCGTTCACCGCCTCGGCGCACAGGCCGCACACCCAGCGCCCGCAGTAGCGGTCCCGGACGCGGCGCACGTACTCCGGCGTGCACTCCTCCTGCATGCCGCAGCACTCGCACCGCGCCTCCTCCACCTGCTGCTGATGCTGCTCCGTGATGGCCGGCAGCAGCTGCTGCTGCTTGGCGGCCGCGTCGCCGGCGCTGGCCTTCTTGTTGTCCCTCGCCAGCTCCAGGGCCAGGTCCGACATGGCGCGCTGCAGACCCTCCATCGAGATCCTCCGAGGTTTCGGCTGACGCCGCGCCGCCGGCTTTGGCGCCGCCGCCGGTGCGGCCGCCACGACCGCCGCGTCTCCGTTAGGCGCCATCTCTTGTATGAAATCAATACAGAGACAAAGAGCTGGCTAACGAGAACTCGATCCTGGTATGGTATCGATCAACGATACAGATCGAGGATTATGAGGAGCTAATGACGTTGATTGACGAGTGATGGCTGATGAATCAGTTAACTTCTCTGTTTTTGTTTGCTGCAATATTGCTTTGCTGTTTGATGTCTTTGTGCTCTATGGAAGTGTACAGAAGCTGGCTTTATATACAGTCGAGAGGGCTGAGTATGCAGCTGTGCCGTGAAGAGAAAAAGTGTAGATTAGTGGAGGAGGTGCGTCGTTAGCTCGTGACATGATCGAGGATGCCTGAAAGCCCTAGATCGCTCCAGATCTGCGGCTAGGATTCAACTGGCTGCCTGCTGGTACGTATTTCATGTCCATGTCAGCGTCCCATGCTCGTGAGCGAGATTTGTAATGATGTTCCTTTACTCGATTTTTCCTGTCCATGAGTAGTAGTAATGCATACGCAGCTGATGAATAATCAAACAGTTAATCAGCGCCGCCTGTTTGGTTTGCCGTAGCTCAGTTCGAGCTGAGGATGTTTGTAGACGAAAGGCTCGTCTGGAGCCTAGGAATTTTCCAGTATTCGGATAGAAATTAAAAGGGAACCATTCAATTTCACAGAAAAAACACTGGAACCGAAAATTTTTTCCATTCCAAACAAACTCTAAAGTAGAAAGATACCCACGCGTTGCCATGGGATATCTGAGGTTGGTAGGCTGTATGACTTAGGATAGCGTTAAATGTCAATCAAATGTCTAGGAGTATATGTGGATAGCTTTTTTTTTTTTGAAACAAATAGACCATCAGCGATTTATGATAATGGGTGACATGCATCACCAATAAAGGGCAAGTCTATTTTACGATCCTAAGACTTAGTTTGGTTACTTTTGAATTCAGAGGAATTGAATTAGATCGGGAGAAGTTGAGAAGAATTTTGATATATTGTGAATTTAATCACTCTTCAATTCCTACAAACCACTTCAATCCAAGTTGAACTGCCCAAACTAGGCCTAAATTATCACGGTTGTCCATTTTAAATCCTAAACTACAAAACTAGGTAAATCGGTCTCCTCTGGGACACATATTATCAAAACAAAGTGCCGCATGCGTGCAGAGAAATGGGATCCTTCTGGTGGAAAGATATCTTCAAATTGCTCAGTTCCTACAGGGAGCTTGCGATGTGCACAGTTGGTGATGGTTGCTCCATCCTTTTCTGGGAAGATAATTGGATGGGAGAGAGTCTGAGTTGCAAATTCCCTCGACTGGCATCCTTTGCCCTATCCCACTCATCATCCATCAGAGATATCATCGATGCACCTGATCTTGCGAGCTTCCTCTATTTACCTCTGTCAATCCAAGCATATGAGGAATTACAGAGTTTGACGTCTTCATTGACAGGAAGGTCTTTCGATGCTGAACAACCTGACACCTGGTCCTTGCCGGGAGGAGCAGATTCTCTGTCAGTGGCCAAGTTCTACAAAATGAGACATCAGAATATCCAGGAATCAGCAGTCTTTGGCAAACTGTGGAAATGCAAGTGCACAACGAAAACGAAAATTTTCTTCTGGCTGGTCCTAGTAGATAGAATTAATACCAGAAGCATGTTAAAACAGACGAAATCTCCTCTCTCCACATGAGGTATTCTGTGTTCTTTGTTCAGCAGACATCGAAGAAGATGTGGAACACCTCTTTTTTCCTGCACCTTTGCAACGCAGTGCTGTCAAGTCTTGAATATTCAATGGAATCATTCCTTATCCATAAAGGATCGAATTTTACATGCCAACACTACCTCTGGATTGCCATATTTTATTGAAGTCCGTGTCTTGGCAATGTGGGAGCTGTGGAAGATGAGAAATAGAAAGATTTTTGAAGGACATACGGCGTCAGTAAATCTTTGGGTCGTGAGATTCAAAGAAAAAGTTCGCCTCCAAAGCGTACGAATTAAGGAGGCTCATAGGCCAGCGGTTCTTTCATGGATCAATTCTTTGTAATTTCTTTTCCGCTACGCTGCTTCGCTAGGCTGGTAGCTGTTCTCTTTTTCTTCTACTGGTGGCTGTAAACATTTTATGTAAATGTGTTCTTAACTCTTAATAAAAATACCTTTTCACTGTGGAGACCTCCCCCATAGTCTTTTTGTCAAAAAAAAAAAAACTATCCAAAACCAAAGAAAAGATACCTTCGGTTCCAGTGGTGGTTTCCAATTTCGCAGAAATAATAAAAAACCATATTTAATATCAAAATACCACAATTAATTTATTTTAAATAAAAATATGAAACTGACACCATGTTTTTTCTAAAAATATAGTCTATCCGTTAATGTTGCACTTAGAGCTATGTGGATCTCGCTTGTTTCTATTCTAATAATGTTTTCTTTGGAGTAATAAAATAATATGTGTATGGATAAAGTGTCTAAAAAGTGCTACAATAGGCCGCTTTTTTCTGTTGTTGCTGACTTGCTGCAGCTGCTCCCCGAGATAGCAGTAAGCTACAGTTCCACACAATTCTGGTGCTGCAGCTGCTGTTGCCGCAGCGTGAAGGGCATCCACCCAGCCAGGCTTAGCCCTTTGATCTAAAAAGAAAAGGCTGGCTCAAAATGACTATCCCTCTGCGTGTTAACAATATGTTATCTCTGTTAAAATCGCATCCTCGGTGCCAAGCCGAAAGTTGAAATGAGGAAGATCCGAGCAGGAGCCGGGTAATATAATCACGGCCGCCGCCGCCGTGTCCACAATGCAAGCTTCTGCAGAACGGCGATGACTCAGCGGCAGCCGGCAGGTGCCTCCCCTTCCTCGCACCCGCATCATTGCGTGAAAGAGATGGAGAAGCAATGGTGGCTAACGTTCCTCTAAGATGCGGTTAAAATCGCATCCTCGGTGCCAAGCCGAAAGGAGGAAGATCTCGAGCAGGAGCCCGGGCAATCACGGGCGCCGCCGCGGCGTCCACAAGCTTCTGCGGAACGGCGATGACTCGGCCTCGGCGGCGGCAGGTGCCTCCCCCTCGTCGCACCGCATCATCATTGCGTGAAAGAGATGGAGAAGCCGGGGCTTCATCACGGGAGGGCGGATCGCCGGCGGCCGAGGGGGATCGCTGTGCAGCCCATGCGCCCGTCGCCGCGCTTTTCTCCATGATTGGGTGGCCCATCATTGCGATTTGCGATGCGACCTCCCTCAACTTAGCAATTGGCATTCTCTGCCGGGCCGGGCCGGGCCGGGCCAGGCCTCCGAGGGCCAGAAGCCCATGGGGCTCCAACTTGCAAGGCGGAATGGCCCGGCTGGGCGAACGCGGCGGAGCAGATGCCGCTCCTTCCTCAAAAGCGCCTACAGCTTTCCGCGCCGCCGCACGCCCGCACCGCACCTGTCCCACTCCTAAACCCCGCCGCCGCTTGAGCCCTAGCCGCCGGCCGCCACCGGGAGTCCGGGAGGGAGAGCATGCACGCCAGGCTCCTCAGCGCGCCGTCCGCCTCCGCCGCCTCTTCCTCCTCCCGCACCTCCCGCCCGCGCCGGGCGTCCTCCTGGAGGCCGAAGCCGCGGGGGCCCGCCGCCGCGCCGCCGCTCTCGCTGCGCGCCCGGGCATCCATGCAGCCCGCGGCGGCCCCGCAGGACGGGTGGGTGGAGTTTCCTCCTCCACGCCGTGCCGGTTCACGCCGCGCGGATTGCGGTGGTCGGCGACTTTGCCTAACGGATGTCTCGTGCTGTGTGTGTGTGTTCCAGGCCCGGCGGCCCGTCGCCGGTGCACGGCGTCTCCGAGACGGTCGTCGGGGTGCTGGGAGGCGGCCAGCTCGGGAAGATGCTCTGCCAGGCCGCCAGCCAGATGGGGATTGAGATTGCCGTCCTCGACCCACTCCAGGACTGCCCGGCGAGCTCGGTTTGCCACGAGCATGTCGTCGGGAGCTTCAGCGATGGGGATGCGGTCCGCGAATTTTCCAAGAGGTTGCCGGAGTTGCAGTCCTTTTAACGCCGCTTGTTTGGAGGCGAAACAAATAGATAACGCGAAATGCCAGTGGCGGCTCTCATTCGTCCTTTTTTAATTCTGTTATTATAGGTGTGGGGTCCTAACAGTGGAGATTGAGCATGTCGATGCCGTGACGCTTGAGAAGCTGGAAGCGCAGGGTGTTGATTGCGAGCCTAAAGCCTCCACAATCTCGATTATTCAGGTGGAATTTTCCTTCTCGTGCCAACCGTCCTGGTCGTTTTTACTGTGTAAAAGGATGTGCTCTTTCCCTTCTTTCTTTTTTATCTGTCGCCTCTTAGTTAGAAAATGAACCAGCCTGCGACAAATATTCGAAAACGGAGGTAGTATATACTTTCATTGAATGCTGAATCCTGCTGCTCACGCCTCACCAGAGATAAAAAGTAAAATCTAACTGCAGCTGCGTTTTCTGCTAACTTTTGCTATGCAAGCTGTGGACGCTTTACCTAATTAACTCTCGTTCAATCTCCCGTCCTGAAGAACCTGTTGTTTTGCACATTGTAGTTTTTTTTTTTTTTTTTTTTTTTTTACGTTTCGTTCTAGTTTTGTAGATTCTGCCTCCTGGAATCCATTCTCTTCAGGATTCCCTTTTTGACAACCCATTTATGTGAACGCGCAGTGTTTTCATTTACTAATAATTATTACCTGTGTGCTTGGCGAATTGCAGGACAAGTACAGGCAGAAAAGGCATTTCTCGAAATTCGGAATCCCATTGCCCGATTTTGTGGAAGTAAGCGCTGACTTCTAACTTTTGTTATGGTGTTTGAACTAAGGGCCATGAGACAATTTCATAATGTTATTTTGCAGGTAGATACTTCACACAGTATAGAGAAAGCTGGTGAAACGTTTGGCTATCCTCTGATGGTAAAAAGCAAGAGACTAGCATATGATGGCCGGGGCAACGCTGTTGCTCACAAGAAAGAGGACCTATCTTCTGTTGTTGCTTGTAAGTGGAAAGTGTTGACATGGGTTTTCTTTTGGAATTTTCAAAACTTCACTGTTGTTTTTTTCTGGAATGAAGAGTTCATTGGTTTTGAAATCACTTTAATAGGGTGGCTAGTATTTGTCGTTCTTCAGCCATTAATATGAGGTCCATACTCCATACTCCATACTTTTGAATTTAACGTTTCTTCACATTCTTACTTCTTGAAGCACTGGGTGGGTTTGAGCATGGTTTGTATGTTGAGAGGTGGACTACTTTCGTAAAGGTTAGTTAAAATTCAGTTCGATTTGGTTATGTAGAAACTTGAGACTCTTTAGTTTGTCAATATTACGCTGAAATCTTGCAGTTCCTTCTTTTTTTTTTTTCTAAAAAAATTGATATCCTGCTCAGTCTTTAGGAGGCAACTATTCTTTATGTCCTGTTTTTGAATTGTCCTGGATTATGCTACTGTACTGGTACTCCCATTGTGATCGCTGTATCTTTACATTATTTTATGCATGCGTTTCTGACTGTTTTGTATGGCTGAGATGAATATATGATATGTTCTGCGAGTTAACTAGATTACATCTTTTCTCTTTGTTGGCAAAGTCTGCTATTGTATAGCATGTTAGTATGTGAATAACTGGTGTGATTCCTTTATTTTTATGGTTCATATTTGGCCAAGTTTGTTGTCTTATGTGGACATTAAGGGAGCTAATATGAGGTTATTGATTTTCTAACCTTTTTATTTAGGAGCTTTCTGTAATTGTGGCTAGGAGCAGAGATGGCTCTATGGTCTGCTATCCTGTCGTTGAAACCGTTCACAGGTACATTTTTTTGTTAATATAATTTGTTACTCTCTCTTCCCTCCAATACTTGGTGTTAGGACAGAGGATTATGTACTGAAACTTGTTGTTTTTTCCTGTCCGAAACGTCTACTATTAGCGACCGCAGGGAGTACTTATTCTTGTTTCATTTTCTTTACAGTTTTCTGTCCTTTGTAAGTTTTCAAAATACGAAGCATTTCTTTGAACCTCCAGGGAAAACATATGTCACGTTGTCGAAGCTCCTGCTGAGGTATCTGACAAAATCAAGAAGTTGGCTACTAGTGTGGCTGAAAACGCTATCAAATCATTAGAAGGAGCTGGTGTTTTTGCTGTAGAGTTATTTTTAACAGAAGATGATCAGGTTTGTTGGTTCATCTACTTATTTCTTATTATTAATCCTCCTGGAGCGGTGTTGACATCAATCATTCTTCACATGTTGATATTTCACTAGATTTTATTGAATGAAGTGGCCCCTAGGCCTCACAACAGTGGGCATCACACGATAGAGTCATGCTACACCTCACAATATGAGCAGCATTTACGAGCTATTCTTGGCCTTCCTCTTGGTGATCCCTCGATGAAAGCACCTGCAGCAATAATGTACAACATCCTGGGTGAGGATGAGGTAACGAATGCCATCTTCATTTTGTGTTGACTTGTGGTTACATTTGGAATACATCGAATGTGTAATAACTAGGCTAATATTGGGTTACATTGGCATGTCTCTGTTTCTATTTAGTTATGGTCATAATTCACTTACGTTTTAATGTGGTGGACTCTTGCTATAGGGTGAGGCAGGATTTTCCCTAGCTCATCAGCTTATCAGGAGGGCATTAAATATTCCTGGAGCATCAGTCCATTGGTATGCAAAGCCAGGTTAGCTTAGCCCACACACTTTTTCTGTTGTTACTGTAGTTTAACAAAACCTTCTTGCTTTCCCATGTCAGAACATATTGTTTAGAAAACTTCTCTTTCAGAGATGCGAAAACAAAGGAAGATGGGTCATATTACAATTGTGGGGCCTTCTAAGATCAGTGTAAAATCACGCTTGGACGATTTACTGCAACGCAACACGTCTAACCATAGCAAAGGTATTCCAATCACTATAAGTATCGGCAAAGAAATTATTTGAACTGATGCCCATGGTTTCAGCAAATCTTTTAATCTCTCCAATCATAACAGTTCCTTGTTATTGCTTTATCTGACCCGCTTGGTATTAAAATGCTTTGTTGTTGTTTTATCTGAAACACTCTCTTCAGAGTTGACACCTGTCATTTGCGAATTAGTCATGCTTTTGACCTGATTTTGCCCCTTTATTTCGAAACAATCGAGTTATTATATGAAATGATGCAATCTTTGTTACAGTTAGCCCTCGTGTTGCTATTATAATGGGATCTCAGTCTGATCTTGACGTTATGAAAGATGCTGAGACAGTAATGAAAAACTTCGGCATACCTTGTGAGGTCTGATATCTGAAACCATCCTCTTGACAAGCTGTGGCCTACTTGCCAAGTCAAGTTTAATAAGAATGTAACACTGTGGTTGCCTGAATGTTTCAGCTAACTATTGTTTCTGCACACCGTACTCCGGAGCGGATGTATGATTATGCCAAGTCTGCTAAAGATAGAGGCTTGGAAGTCATAATTGCAGGTGCAGGTGGAGCAGCTCATTTACCAGGCAAGTATCAGTTGACAAAAGGCACATAAATGGATTCATCATGATATTTTTGTTTTGACACAAATTTGAAGGTCACAATTTGTATGTGATGGTATACTTTTGTTTTATCAATATTGATTATTGAGGCAATTTACATCAATGTTTCACATCGGCTGATCGATCCTAATCGTCTGAGGACCGATCAATCAGGTTCGGTTAATCGGTACATAAACAGCACACCTCACAGGCTCACAGCCACATAAGTAGGTTCAGTATATGCAGGACAGGGAACAAGCAGAAGAGGGCAGACAGCAGCACGAGAGCAGAGAGCACAAGAAGATAGCAGACAACCAAGGGTGTGCCCCAAGCCACTAACCATCAGAGGATGATATGGAGTTGCTCATCTCAACAACTGGATCCGGCAGCATTACTACAGGAGAAGGTGGATTATGCAGTGACAGTGCTCCTCCCCCGGCTGCAGAGAACACCTCCCCAGCAGGCACTCTAGGCATTAGTGGCACACTCCCTCCAGCCTTCGGCAGCCAGTGCGTGAGGAGCAGGCAATAGCACGCGAGGCCCAATTTTTCATGGAAACCGAGCTAGAGGGCGTTTTTTCTTGCCTCTATGTTCTAAAATCTAATGGACCAAAAAGAAAGGCATAGCCCAGTTGCTCAGCTTTGGCCAAAATCCCAAATTGCATGTTGGGTCACCCACCTGATCGCCCAAACACCCTAATCGGACGATTAATTGGTACCTAATCGCGATTAATCGAACGGTCAGCTATTTGATCGACCTAATCGAATCGAGGTACCTAATCGAGGTCAAGTGACCGATAAGGTCGATTAATCGATTAATCGACCGGCCTGATAACATTGATTTACATTCATTTTCTTCAAACTAACATTGTAGCCAGACAATCTCATTTTTTTTTCTATCACACCAAGTGCCCTTTATGCAATGTGTATGGGATGCTGAACAGAGCATTTTTTTTCTGGATGAAATGGATTTAACTTTAAACTGATGCAGATCCATATGTACAATGTTTGTGGAACACCTTATTCACATTTTTTTGTGTTAATTGATGATAACAATAATTTGTTTTATTGCAGGGATGGTAGCTTCATTGACTCCTCTTCCAGTAATTGGAGTTCCCATCAGGACTTCGTCGCTGTCAGGACTTGATTCCCTCCTATCTATTGTGCAAGTTAGTGTTTGAGCAGTTCTGTTATTTCAAATTCAGATTGTAGTATGTGTCAGATGTTTGATAATCGTAGCAGTTCTTCAATGGCTACTCTGTATATTTTCAGATGCCATTGATCTGCACCTTTTGTTTGATTTTTTCCCTCTCAAAGCTGACAGTGGAGTTTTTATTCTTGCATTTTCATCTCTCATCACATGCAAAAATTTCCTTTGTTGGTGCAAGCATAGAGTGTTTAGTGGCAGTTCATTCTAGAGCAATTTATGGCAGGGGCTTCACCGTCATGATACTTTCTTTGGAAAGTCGCATGTTAGAACAGACTAGTCAACTGTTATCTCACTGTTTAGTGAACCATGTTTGGAAGATTGGATTTAGAGCACACTATGAGGCCGCGCATCTCACATTTTTCAGCCACTACAAGAATGGTAACCACCTAAGGGTGTGCACAGCATGGGTGCAAAAACCACAGTGCATGTTTTGCAATTGAACAGCACTTCAGAGCATCCACAGAAATGAATGAGAAATGTCCACCATTTAGCTCTATAGAATAATTGATCATGTCGTCATTCATGTATGCATGGCCATCCTTCGTCTTCACCACTAATCTCTTTATGGATGAAAGTTAACAGCGTTTTTATATTTTTACCACTTACACAGATGCCGAAAGGTATTCCTGTTGCAACTCTTGCCATCGGGAATGCAGAAAATGCAGGTTTGCTTGCAGTTAGGATTCTGGCCAAAGATGACCAGGAGCTTTCCGAAAGGTATGGTTCTTTGCGAGTCTTGTTTTTGCATGTAAATCTTTGTTCTGAATAGCAATTGTAACTGTTTATTCTCTTTCCCCATTTGGATCCAACAGGGTCTGGGGGGATTAATTCCCTACCGGCCTACCCACCCCATGGGGTAGGAATTAGCCAAACAAGCACTCAATAGTGGAATTTGCATCTTGACCTCAATAGCCTGTTCTGGATCAGTCTTGAATGCATTGTTTTTCTGAATCCTGTGCCACTGCCTAGCCCTAACATCTCAAAACGTCACTACTGATTTCTAGTTGATTAATTGTGATGGCTGGTTTATCTGTATACGGTCCTGATGATGAAGTCAAGACGTAGACCAATTTATTATATCCATTGTTTTACAAGAATAATTAGAAACATAGTATCCATGTTCAGATAAAACAATAAACCCACACGAAATATTGTGTTGCTATGTCATAAGGTCCCAATATTGGATTTCTATAACGAATCTTTGCCTTCTACCCTTCCATGCATGTTTCATGATCACTATGCATACTAGTCATATCCCTAAGCAAGTTTCAGGGCCGTTACTCATACCATTGTGTCATTTTATTTTTGCAGGCTAGCTAAATACCTGGATGATCTGAGAGACATGGTCTTGGAGACGGCTGAAAGGCTCGAGGACCTAGGTTCGGATGAATTTCTGAGACGAAAGGATTGATGCATTGGGTCAACTAATCGAAATGCATTGGGTCGACCGATTAGAGGGGAAAAGGGTTGGAGAGATGTTCCAATCTTTTCCAAAGATTGTACTGAACTGAACCACAGGTCGAAACTGACATTCTAAACATGCGTGGAATTTTCAGTGCCTCGTATCGAATAATTTTCCACCATAACAAATTAAGGATAACTACTGTCGCGCAGGCCGAGCACAACTTGTGTACAAGGCTCTTGGTTGTCGTGGTACTGTACTAATGACCTCATAAATTCACATGGATGGATGCGAACATGTAAGATTTTCTGGACTGTTTCCAGAGAGATTGAATACCAAAAGTTACTGGTAGAACAAGCATATGCCTAGCAAATTGCCCATAAGCGTTCACATGCCTGTTTCACATACAAAAGGCAGAATTATGAAAGTTTCGTCCTCTAGAACCAAAAAGGGCGTCCGGCTTAGCTCTTGCCACACCGAGTTTGGCTGTGGCACAGTGGTTTAGTTTATGTGGTCCTGTCAGCAAGTTACTAGCATAAAGTGATTGTTTTAGGTGTTCACGGGGGCGGGGGGCGGTAATGCACGGCCCCTAAGCTGCCGGGCCCTCTTGTTCTTCACTTGCCCTCTGAGGATTATTCAGTAGGCAAGAAGTGCAGCACGTGCTATGGCATCCCGGACATTGCTTTACTGCCACCGTCTCCATCGTATGTGGACGCACCTTTACAACGGCCGCATAGCCTGCACGAGGGCATCGTGCATGGCTGCTGCTTGCATGCTCCATTGGTGCACTTCATTTATCCCTGACCATGATTGATTAGTTGATTGATGTTGTGTGTATGGATCGATTCGGAAAGAAACCGATGACAGGACCAGTGGGCAGTGCGTCATGCTATGTATCTGATGATCTGATCCGATCCCATGTACGTTAGCATACTGAGGTTTCTTCGTGGACCTGTGTCTACCCGTCGTACGTTCAAAGTGTTTCTCGAGTGCATGACACACTCTTTGCGGATGTTTGTTGCCTGAGCTAGCTTTGCCGGCCTTGCTTTGCCGGACAAGGCGAGCCTTGCCAGAAGCGGCGAGCCAAATTTGCTCTCTTCAGCTGAAGAGAATCTTGAAAAACACAGACCCCGAGACAACATGGCTAGACATCTAAACGTCTAATTTCTTGCTGAGCCGAGCAAAGCAAGCAGCGGCAAAAGATCCAAATACACCCTTTGTGCGCATCGGATCAGGATCCGACGGTCTCGAAGTCATGTTTCCCCTCCAGCAAAAACAGCTCTCCTCGCGCCTTTCTTTCTTCTTCCAGGAGCTTCTCCGATTCATCCATCCATGCCACCAGGCAGACGCTATCGCCGGATGATCGGAGCCAACAAGACGTCAGCGCACACGCTCGAAACGCAGCTTGATTGTGATCGTGGCGCGAATTGGAACGGGCTTGGGGCAAATCAAGATTATACAGTATTTTGTAAGCCCCCAAAACTCCCGGGCCGGCACATTTCAAATTTCCCGTTTTTGTTTTTTTAAACGAACTGCCAGAGCTGGCTATTATATTAAAAATATTTTCTTGTTCTTGTAAGCAGCGAGTGCGCTGCGTGACATGAAAATACACAAAATGACATTGGACTACCAATCGGCTATTCAATCACCTTGCATTGTTTGCTTTCGGTCGATCTTGTACTGCTTCCTGTAGATCATGGCTTTGACTTCGTGTATGTGCACACACCAGTTCGCCATATAATAACGATGTACAGAGACACACCCACGGATTCCTTGCTTCATTCTTTTTTTAAAAAAAAATTACTCTCTTCATGAATTTTTAATAAGGAATGTAGACTTTCTGCACCATTAATTTACTAAAGATATAGTACTACTACAAAATCATGTGAAGACATTAACAGGGGGCATGCACCGATTAAATAAGATCGAGGTGGCACTGTCCGATCGATCCGCATGCATGCTAGTACATCATACATCCATCAGCAAATTATATATGAACGCCAGCTGCCTTTTTCCCCGCGGTACCCTTTTACTCCTTTTTGCATGATTCATGGCTGCTCATTACCCTAGCTACTGTCTAGCTAGCGAGCGTTATTTGCTTTGCGGCGCCAGTTGGCCTAGCTTTTCTTCTTCCCTATACCCTAGCTAGAGTGTTAGACACACGCCTGACTCACATCACATCACAGTGGCGTTGTTGCCTTGCCTGCAGCAATTGGAGAGGCATGCATGCATGCCATCAGAAATGCAATTTGTTGTACTACTCTAGTACTTGTTTCCCCGGATTAGGAGAAGCTAGACGCATCCTCGCCTGCAGGATCTGTGGTGCACTTTTTCCTAGATATAGCTTGATTGGAGCAGGCATATGCAGCGTCGCCGATGTCCTCCGGCCTCGCTCTACAAGTTGCAGGAAAAGGCCGTCCAAGTTGTGCTTGCTTTGTGCACTATGCCTATAAATACGATACCCAGGGTAGCATCACGTTGCCATTCGATCTATTGCTTCTCCTGTTCTCCACCATCCTAGGAGCAAGAGACGACACAGACATACAGAGAGAGAGCTAGACACAGCGCGCGTGCAGCAGGAACAACAAGAGCACAAATATATTATCCAGACCTAAACGGCGATCGATCGAGCTCCCAAATTAGGTAAAATTCTATCTTCATCCTCTCTTAACTACGTACTTTTCTTCCCGTCATATATAGAACCAATTAATTATTGCTAATTAATGCGCCGGTCCATTAGTAAGAGATGTGTGATTTTCACATGGAAATTCATGGCACGTACAGTATTAGTAAATAAATTTGTCACCATGCAGATGCACTCCACAGTAGTGATGTCATTACACATACACTAGCTACTTGGTAACAATACAGTACCTCAAAAGGTAATATAGTAAAAGGACATGCGTGAACTGCCTCCAAACACTCACTGCTACCATCATACTCCAAAATGCATGCCACGTGCCTAACAGAAAGAGACACAGGAGGGAGTGCAGTGTAAAGCAAAAGAGTGACCATTATTTAATTTGTATTTCAGATCGATGGAGAGCCAAGATCTTCGGCGAGCCTAGCTCAGAAATCGCTAGCAAGCTGGAGAAGCTCGTCATCATAAGCAGCAGCAATCCACGGCCCGACGTCGTCGCCTCGAGCACGGCCACCGCCACGGCCACGGCCACGGCCACGGCCAAGGCCGCCGGCTCGGACCAGCAGCAGGTTGAGACGGTGCGCTGCGCGTGCTGCGGCGTGGGCGAGGACTGCACGGCGGCGTACATCCGCGGCGTCCGCGCGTCCTTCTGCGGCGACTGGCTGTGCGGGCTGTGCGCCGAGGCGGTGAACGAGCGCGTGCGGCGGCAGGACCCGGCCGGCGGCGTGGCGGCGGCGCTGGAGGCGCACGAGGCCGAGTGCCGCGACTTCAACGCCACCACGAGGCTCAACCCGACGCTGTCCCTGGCGGGCTCCATGCGGCGCATCGCGCGCCGGAGCTTCGACCGCCGGACGGCGTCGTGCCAGGATGCGGAGGACCAGCCTCAGCGCGGCGGCGGCCAGGGCCGCGGCGCTGGCGAGGTCCGCCAGCTGCGACCCGCGGTTCATGGCCGACGTGGTGGACGGAGCTGCCGGGGGCTCGGGGATCGCGGCAGGTGGCCAATGGAGCACTACGGCGACGACGCGCGGAAGAAGATGATGCTCGTCACGTCATGAACGCATGATGATCCACGAGCGCCTTGGCCATTGCTAGATATATATACTCCTCTGTCGTTGTATAAATTTCATTTCGATGCATCATGCATGTGTAGTGTTGTTCTTGCTTTAATTTGTCAGTCAGTGCTCAACTGCTCATGAGATGATCCTGAATTCATCAGGCTGTTGCTAATTTGAATTTGTATTTCGTTTAATGACCCGAACAATTAAACGTTTGCCAGATACTCCAATTCGAAAAGACCATTTGCCCCCCTGAGCTAGTAGGACTGTAGGAGTAGGCTCGATAAGAAATCGATCGGGTGGGCTGTCAGCGCTCAACGGCCCAGAGTGGCAATAAATTGCCCAGCCCTATTCCTATCCGGGCCATCGGATCGGAGCCGCTGTCTTTCCACCCTCTTTCCCCATTTTAGGTGCTTCTGATTCAGTTTGGATGGAAGAGTATTGAAAATAATTGAAGTGAATTGAATCTCTTTTTATTTAATTTGACTAGTAAAGAATTGAATCAACTTCAATCCCTTTCAACACTCTTAGATCCAAACGAGCCCTAATATGGAACGGAACCCTGTTTCTTTTCCTATGTCATTCTTTGTCCCCGTCAGTCCATCTGCTAGCACACTTGCCTTTTTTTTTCGTCGTTTCCGTTCCGTGTCCTGCCGAGTGTTTTTTTTTCTTTCCTTTTTTTTTCATTTTGCGTTTTTCACACTGCCGAGTAGTTTTTTATTTTTGTTTTTCCCTGAAACGTTATCAGTATAATTCTTATAAACCTAGATTTTTCTCAAATATAGAACAATTTTCTTATGGAGGTAAAACATTGTATCCTGTACCTAGGATTATTTTTTTCCTATGAAACTTTAATGTCCTTTCTTGTTTGTGAATATGTACAACATCATTATTCTCAACTTAGATTGTTTTTAAAAAACATGGAATACACTAGTAAAAAGAATTTCCAGAGACGGTTCTGCGCGTATTTTTAGATGCAGTTTTCTGAACTGCCGTAACGCAAAAGGTTGCTAGGAATACCAATTTCCAGCGAGAGACACCTAGTTGCCTTTGAAAATCAATTTCTAGGATGGGCTATCCACAACCCACCTATGGAAACCAATCTCGAGGGGTAGTTGGTGTCTTGGTGATGTGAACCGTTCTTAAAAGTTGGACACCTATGCAAATATTTAGCTTCTAGAACGTCTCGTCTAATTCACAAGTCATAGCCTACATTTATTTTAATAAAAGATTCCAAAGCAATAGGATGCATGCATCAGTCACGTTCTTTTGGTAAAAACAATTATTCTTGTTAATAAATGAGATGCATATTGCACTAAACGTGCATTATAATATAGTCTTATTTGTATTTTCTATCTATTGACAACCTAAAATCTGAAATTATACAGTGTGGGTCGCAGACCCGTTAGACTAAGTCTAGCGGTGTTCCTAAAATGAGGATTCGCGCAATGTTACGCATTGTAGATATGAATAGTAGTGGTTGAAATAGTGATAGGAGATGGGAGTATAGGAGAAACCATTAGACTTAGCCTTATGTCCCATCATCTGTCTCCCCTATAACTTATCCTGATTTCAATGGGGCTTCTGAAGTACATATACCTCTCACGGGAATCAATTAGGTCAATCTGATTTTCATTCGAAGTGGTAGATCACGCGAATTTAGCTACTATATAAACGGTTTGTAACTGGATTGAGCAAAAGTCATCGTTGTTTGATTGACATTGGCAGATCCATCCGTGCAAAACACAGCATATCTATTCTCATGCCCCAGCTGAATCATTTTACATCCTTTTTTTCCCCTTCAAATCCAAAAGTCCATAACCGTTTTGCATCCCCACAAAGGCGATTAAACCTAATGCATGTGGTCGATCCATCCGTTTCCCATGAGAACAGCTCCATCACACAAACGACCAGTTGACGAACATGAAACAGATGCAGTGCGCGCCGCTGTCGTCGTCGAGCACCTTCCACGCCAGCGCCTTCTCGTACGACACCGGCCGGCCCAGGCTGGACACGCACAGCCCGCCGGGGATGCACGCGAACCCCTGCTCCATGATGCCGGGGAGCTCCGCGCACAGGTTCTTCCTCCCTTGATCGTCGAACAATTTCTCCAGGGTGATGTCTTGGAGCGCCACCAGCGTCGTCTCCAGCATGTCGAGGCCGGACTGGTTCGCGAACGTGAAGACCGGCAAGGCCTGCATGGAAATGTTGAGCCACCATGTTATGCCAAATGCCAAGAGAGACACCAACCAATCAAACAATGATGATAAATGTGAGTATCCTAGATAGCTCCACGTCATGCTATAACGAGACAGTGGTGAACACACCACACAAGGACCAAAGCTGTCATGGTCTAGCAAGAAGTCCAGGTGTTCAATCATGGAGTGATGCGAGAAAACAACCCTCAGCTTTGGGCTGCTGGCTCAACGTAAGCCATACAGCAGATTTACTACCCTATTACCAGAAACAAACATCATAGTATGATTGTGTTTCCTGAAAACACGACGCTCATAAATGCCTTAATGTTATGTGATTGTCACCATGCCCTCGCTTTCAGACGCTATACAGTACATGGAAGTTTCACCCCGCAAGCAATGTTTTATCACGTTCTCTGAAAATTCAGAGACTAATTTCTGTGAAACACTTGCAGTTTATGTTCTGAAACCCAGTGCCGTACGTGGATAGGACAGAGAACATTTCTCAACGTGTAATATCAAAGTAATTTTTCAGATGCAATAGAGCAAACCTTTAAAGAGCAGCAGAGTATAGCACTGGCATGATGCCAAAGGTCTTTTAGCCCTGTTTCACAGTCGCTGCCATCTGCGGACTTGATAAGCTCAGCTCCGAAATGAAACCTGCATGAGAAAGCAGAATCAGCATAAATTC
Organism: Paspalum vaginatum; assembly: GCA_030272315.1. Classification (NCBI taxonomy): domain Eukaryota; kingdom Viridiplantae; phylum Streptophyta; class Magnoliopsida; order Poales; family Poaceae; genus Paspalum; species Paspalum vaginatum. Next base: position 1,745,702 of record CM059014.1, on the reverse strand, counting down.
AGATATTTAAATACGAACTAGGTATCATAGTAGTACATACAAACCACACACCTGTAACTCTGGCAAATCCATCTCGACAGCGTGGCTGCCTCTGGGCTAGCAGGTGTGTTACTCATCTCAACAACATTAGAAACGAGGCGCGAGGAGGACAGGGCCAGTGCGATCCTCTGAACCGATGCGATGATGCTACGCATATACTGCCTCGCCATGGCTGCAACACTGTCCTGCAGGTGACTCTCGAAAGCAAACTGAAACGCGATCGTCATCACAGCCTTTGAGCCGTTGCAAGCGGAATTTCTAGGACCACTGCCATTTATTCTGCTTCGGGGCGTTCCGACTTCAAGGGTGGAGGCGAGGTCCAATGTGCACTTGGGACTAGATGTGTCCTGACATGTATTTGCAGGGTAGACGAATTAAGTAAAGTTCACTGACTTGAAGCTGAAATGCCATAGGTTCTCTCTGGGTGATGTAGACTTACGAGAGGAGAGTCGATCGGAATGATACGGAAACCGGATGGGAGAAGTGGGGAGTCATCGCTGAATGATGCATCTATAGGTGCAAAGATGAGCTCTGAACAAGTGCCTACAGTGTTCTCGTCTAACCCATTGTACATCTGCCAATTCAGTAGAGAACACGACTTTTACAAAGAAACATAAGGAAGAATAGGAGTACATCTATTGCAAAGTTCAATCGGAAAAATCAAGTTTTACGACTCAAGCTAACTAGTTCAACTTGGACATTAATGCTTCCTACATAGAAAAAAGCCACCAAGTTCCTAGTCGGAGTCAAGGACACAAATGTACGGGTGGAACTAAAAATTACCTGCAACATAAACTGGTCACGGTGCAGGAGTGCGTCTTGATAATTACTGGCATTTCCTAATTTTATAACCTCGAGGAACTGACAAAAAAATTACGCAGTGAACACATTAGGAAAAAGAGCTTTGTTAAATTGGACAGGACTATTGCAGTTCACAGAAGAATAGGAGCTTACCTCTTCAGGGTCAAAAGTGTGGGCTAAAGGAAGTATAACCTGACCACTAAATCCTCCAAGACGAGACATAGGCAAATTGCAGAAGTTAGGTTTCATTGCAGGGGCAAATAATGCATCTAAATTGCTGTCAGCCCACTGCGACCGCTGTTCCCTCATAAACCGCAGGAGTGCTAGCGGAGAAACATCCTAACAACAGTAGTAGAATTAATGAATGAAACTGGAATATGGTTACAGCACAAAAGGAAAAAAAATCGAACTGAAGGTGAAACTAACCTGCAGCAACATCGATGCTTTTGCACAGAGAACACCGGTACTTACTATAGGCAATCCATTATTGAAAGTTGAACTGCAATTGATCACTTTACTAGGGGACAAGTTAACTGAGATACAAACATCGTCCACTCCATCGCTTTCAATCACAGACCATCCATCATCAGCAAGTCCATTGAGAGCTTCATTGAAACCTCTGAAAAAGTGAAAAGAAGTACAACTGTTACTAAAGAAGATTCATGACAAGAACCATCAGAAATCTGTCTGTGATGTTCAAGCACCCAACCTGTTGAGCTTTTGGCTCAGAGCCCGTAAAGCTGCAGGCTGCCGTCCCCATCCGATTATTACAGAATGGGTATCTTCATGAGCAACCTGCCTAAGATAGCGCAAAGCCTGTATTTGTAAATAACAACAATAATGATCAGTCCACTTAATTTGATGCGCGACGTGAAAAACCACCAATGAAGACTGAAGCTCATGGTGCTGTACCGCCATTGACATCTTCTGAGCAACCATTGCAGATGATTCATACAGTGGGCGCACAACTTCAGGCACGCTCCAAGGCTGGAAAAACATAAGCAGCTTGAATTTCTACAGTTGATGAATCGGGAGAAACTGGTGTTCATTTTCTGAATCCCGTTACCTCCAAGTCCATATGATCAACGATGTGTATGATACTGCCTCCACCATCACTAGGCCGAATCAAGAACCCACTAGGAAACATCTCGCCCCTGATAAAAGGCTGGACAAGAGGCATGCTTGGGCCGCCCTGCTTGCTACTGAGTGATCTTTCACATACCTTTAAGGCGCGCAAAGTCAAGCAGCTGGCAGATTGATACATGCACATGTACATACTAATCGCATATGTCTGTATGCTGCTCATCATCAGAAACTCACCACTAAACTTCCATCATCAAGAATGGAGGTGTACCGCAGCAGCCAGAAGTCGCGAGCTGGTGCCAGCGTCGTGGGGGCATAGAGCTGAAGAAGGCACAAAAGAATTTGAAAAAACATGATATCTAAGAAGGCTCATTCCGTTTCAGTAAATCAATTTTACAGAAGAAGCAACTCAAACCTGCATGTAGAGAAGCTCAATTGTGCCACTGTTACCGGCAGGAAGAACGTTCACCACTTCCATGGATCGGCAATCGCGTAGCCACAACGGCCGGTCCTTGAGGATTTCAGCAACCTGGATAGACAAGACTCAACAGTCAACACTCATCAGCTATGGATACTCAGTCACAAGGGTACATATGCAGGGAAGCGAAGCAAAGAAAGCTTACCTTCGCAGGCTCCATGCCCACGAGGCCGCAAGCTCGCGCAGCGACACCTGCGCAACCATGCGAGATGGCAATGATTCCAATGGAATCCGGACCAGGCTGCAGGTGAAGACCATGACAAGAAAGATTGAGCAAGGTGTGCCTTGTGCAAGAAATCTCAATAATTCATGCAGAGGAAGAAAGAAACGGGAAATGATTCAGAGAGGTGACCGACCTTCATCCCAGGCATCTGGACCCACTCGACGGCAGTCCCAGTGGCCTTGGACAGAAACTCCGTCAATGTCTCCTCCGCTATGGACATCAACCTGCAGAGACGAGGAGACGTCCATGTCGCATACAGGTTGCTAGGTAAGGTAGGGCCGTCGGCCAAAGCAAGGTGAAAAGCAAAAGCAGCAGGGGCTGGCAGGCATGGAAGACCAGTAGTACTGAATTGCTGATATGATGAGCCAAGAAAGAAAGAATCGCGGGTACCCAGCAGGGCTTGCGTCGCGCGGCTGTGCTTGTGGCGGCGCCGCGGCCACGTTCTGCTGGCCACTGGTGACGACCGACTCGCAGCTGGTGTCCGTCGTCGCCAGCCCCGCCTGCAACGCAGAAGGATTAGGAAGGACGAATAATTAAGAAGAGAAGGAGAGGATCGGACGAGAGAGAGAGAGAGAGACGTACGCTCTGCGTCTGCTGGCGGTAGTATCCGTTCTCGTAGACGAGCTGCGAGACCTGCTTCTGCAGACGGTCGTTCTCCTCCATGAGCAGCTTGTTCATGGCCGTCAGCTTCCGGTTCAGCGCCTGCAGCCGCGACGATTCTTTGCGCTGCTTCTCCCGGCACCTGCATCGTCGTCGTGTACGCAGCTAGCACGGATCAAGAACTGGCTACATATATACCGCGCGCGGTTGCAGCAGAACACGAGGAAGGCGATAGATATGAAATGAAAGGAACGAACTGATTAATAATAGTTACCTGCGGATTCTGGAACCAGACTTTGATCTGCTTGGGGTCGACGTTGGCGAGGACGGGGCAGTCGCGGACGAGCTGCTGCCGGCGCAGCGAGCTCGGCTTGGGGCACTCGTAGTAGAGGCGCTCCAGCGCCTCCACCTGCTCCGGCGTGTACCGCACGTACTTGCTGGCGTCCATGGCCGCCGCGGCCTCCTTCGCCGTCACCATCCCTCCACGGTCGTCCCGGCCCGCCGGCCGCCGCAATGCCACAACTAACCAAGAAGGCAAGAACTCAGGCACCAACCTCGAAAGAGCTAGAGCTCAGTAGCCTCCTACAGCCAGCAGTAGGCAATATAGCAGCAGCACTCGTGCTCATCAGGATCAGGTGCTCAGCTCCTAGTCTACCACGCACCTAGCTGAGCCTGAGAGCTATTAGCTGTGCTGGTCCTGGTCGTGGCATGCAAGCATTCGCGATGGGTCGTCGACGTGGTGTGGGGCGCATGTGGGCGGCTTGCATGGGGCCGGGTCATGGACGGAGGGGGCGAGAGGCCATGGCCGGAGCACCGGTGCCGCTTTCCTCTAACACCCGGACATCGGCAAGCACGAGGAGGATTATTAGTGTGCTCGCTAGCTTTTGGAACCGGGCCGGACGGAGCTGCTGGGATCGACCGGAAGAACAGTGGGAGACTCGGCCTTCTTGCTTGTCAGGCAGGCAGTGCACGAGCTGCTGCTTCTCCTAAACTACTTTAAACGAGCTGAGCCGCGAATCGGGCGTGGAGCCCCCGCTGCCCCCCCTTGCGCTCATAATTTTCCGGAAAACGATGGTTCCGTGCTGCCTCCTGCAACTTGAGTCCTGCCATCTGTCATCGTCGTCTACCATCTGTCCGTGGGACTGAAGAAAAAAAAACTATTATTTCTACACTACTAGTAGTAATATTATTATTCGCCGAAAGCAACGACGTGTCGGCGATGTAATGTTAATGCTTCCCTACATTCCAATCCCCTTTTGCTTGCTTGCATGATTGATTTTTTCACTGCCAAATAAAGTTTTAGAGCATATTAATTCTGTTGTTTTTTTACATGTGGCGAGTGTGTTTGACGACCCAAGTTTTCTCTCTTTCAAACATCTGTATCTATCGCCTGCAAACAGGCAAGGGTGTTTAATCGATCTGGACACTGCTACCTGTTACCGAAACCAAATGCCAGGATTAATTTGCATTATTGGCTGCAACAGTACATGTAGTTGTTGGTTCACGACGGATTAGCGAAACAGCGAGCTGCTGGTTTATTTTCCCACAAATAATTGAGGGCTTTCTGGGCACGCTTTATTAGACGAGATTCGAAGCTTTTCTTTTCTTTCTTTGTTTTTTCTATCGGTAGAATACAACCTGCATCTTTTCTTTTCCTTTTTCTCCGTCGTCACGCCGATATAGATAGAGAAGAAGAGAGAGAAGCGAGGGAACAGAAAAATAAAAATTCGGCAGCAGCACCAGAAATGCTTAAAGGAATCTCTTTCCCTTTTTCTTTTAGCTCTCCTTTTAGTATTTTTACTTGCCAGCACTGTACTCCAGACATTCCCCCCTGACCCAGGGCGTGAACTCTCGATCCTCTAAAGATATCCTTCAACTCCCCCATAGAATTTCGCGAATTCGACCATATAATATTGCTCCTTGCACGAGCCGGCCCCCCGAATTGATGATCCATGTCCTCTAGCTACCGCAACTATAAATAAAAAATCTAAAATCCGTCTAGTATACACACAAATAAAGATGGAAGATGGCATATTCTCCACTATAACATCTTCTTGCATGAATGAAATAAAATAAATTAACATGCCACTCGTTACCTGTGCTACTGATTATACTCTCTCCGTTTTTAAATATAAGTCGCGGTTTATTTTTTTCCCAAAACTTCAATCGCTTGTCTCAATAAAAAAATCATAGATTATTATTTATTTTGTTATGATTTGTTTTATCATTGTATAAAGTTTGAGTGTGACTAGTTTTCTTATGTGTTTATATAAATTTTTTAAATAAGACGAACGATCGAAGTTTTAGAAAAAAATCAACCTACGACTTATATTTAAATACTGAGAGAGTACGTAAAAACAGCATTGCTACCGGTATTTGGAATGGAAACCGTACGTAGCGAGAACAGCAACGCTGGTCGGGGGACCTGGGGAGGACCGACGGAGGATGTTCCTCGAGATTGGAGCCCGCTGCAGGGCAGGCAGGGCAGCAGTGCCTTAGTTTTTCGAAAGGGACGAGGGGGAGGCAGGCTAAGTGAAGTCCGGGGGGTTAAAGCGGATTTCTTATCGGCACTTGGAGCCCGTTTAAAGGCGGCGAACTGCAATACTGCAACCTGCACGCCAAACCGACCACCCGCCATGATCATCCACGGCAGTAAGAAGAAAAAAAAAAACCCTCACAGCCTTTCCATGCCCTCTCCGAGCTTCTTTCCTACTGACACACGAACTGCTCGGCTTGGTAAAAACGTTTAGACTCACTTTCGCCGTTTCACCTGGCTACCCATGCATGGAGCATGGCGCTGTGCTTGACTGTCGAGCCTGTATGATCAGGAGATTCCAAGGACCTCAAATTACCAATCAACCCAAGTGCACTGAGCTCCTAGTCCTAGCCACTCTACTGTGTTATAGTGTAACCGGTGCCCGTGGCAATTTCCTAAAACGGATGCGATGTTTCCGATCCGTTGGTGGCGCATGTGTGATATTTCCCTACAGAAGCAGGGCCCTCCCCAGCAGGGACGCGTGAATATGCAAACGAATTTTCATCATGTGGACGCGTTCGTTTTCTTTCTGAACCGCATGACTCAGTGCTTGTTTCGGCGGTTAGCTCCTGGCCCCTCCAATACTTGGGAACAGCTGAGCTTACCTTTTTCTTCTTTTCTTTTACGAAACTTAGATTATCTTTGTTGTGGCAGACACTCACTTAACTTGCTTTATGATTTTATTTTCTTTTCTAATTCATAACCCCTGCGGTTATGATTCTAATGCATATTCGGCACAGCATTGTCTAAGAGGTTTTAAAATTTTCTTTCATGCCAAATTAAGGAGTACAAGGAATTCCTTGTATTCCTTAGCCGAAAACAAAAGCCTAGAGCTGCTAATGATTATGTTGCTATAAGCTGATTAGATGCCCCAATGGAGCATCAATGTTAATTCTGACGAGATACTAGGATAAAAAGATTGATTCTAAACAAATTATAAAAATCAGAAATATATGTTCATCCGTCCACAAAGTCTAACAATAGAAGTCATATAATAAATTTGTATTTCAATTACCCACATACTACGCCACAATGGAAGATGACTTAAAGTGCCACATGCGTTCCAAAGTATAAGGCACCTAGCTTTGTGCTAAATGAAACTTCGACCAAGTTTATTGATAAATGGACAACTATCTACAACACCGAACCCCTTTCATTACATACAACAAGTAGTAACACATATTGGTCGTGCATCCTAAATGTTACTACCTTTATCATAAAAACAAAGAATGCAATCTTAATTTTATCCTAAGTCAAACCTTTTTAGTTCGGTCAAATTTACATAGAAAATAGCACAGCTTATGGTGCCAAATAAGTATAATTCACCTCATCATGAAATATATTTTCATAGCAAATATTTTGGTGACAGATGCTGGTCATATCTCTATGAACTTGGCCAAACTTAAAAAAGTTTGACTAAAGACAAAACTAGGATTATATTCTTTTTTAGGACATTGGTAGTAATACATTTTTAAGTAGGTTTGGTCAAAGTCAAACAAGTTTGATTTTGATAAAGCTAGAAATAAATTTAAAATTGACCACAATTAGTAGAGAATGTGTTAGCAAATAAACTCAAAGCAAGATCGTGCATGCAAAAATAAGTTATTATGATGATTAACAGGTACTGAATTTATCCATGAAGAAGTATTTATATTTCCTAAGATTCTGCTCCTGCTCGGCATGGACTGGTTTTAAAAGGAAAGGTTGCTCAAGATTCTACGGGCTAAATTTAATGCCCAGACCCAAATACACCAGGGCGAATATGCCTTAAATTGTCGGCCACCTTTTTGTGAGCTTCAATTAAGCAGAAAAAATATAATTCTTTCACCACAATAAGTGACCCTAATGATTATAGTCGTCTCCAGAATTCTCGACCAAAGAGGCACTAGACATTTCTGTTTGAATCTAACAGAAAACGAATTGACAGTCATTTATTATTTTCCACCTGAGCAAGTATACTCTACTTCACAATGATGAGGTATTGAAGTACTAGAAATACGGATACAGCGTACCCTACATGGTCGGCCCAGCCTGGACCCTGGAAGCAGGAAAGTTGCAGGCTATCGGCATGACAGCTGCAAGCCAACCCACTATTCAATAGTGGTCCACATGGTATTTGCCAAGACCACGCTTTCCCTCATATCAAAACTCAAAAAGAGAACCCCCCATGTTTTTCTTTTCTATTACGAGAGTTGAGTGGGGAGATACTCTATGCTTTGCAAACATAAGAAAATGGAAAAGCTGGGCAAAGCTAAAAAGCTAGGGCTTGTCCTATCCCACTACCAACCACTTACCTGGGTCTGACGTGTCATGGCCTGGATATGCACACCTTTTGTGTTATTCTAAACCAATAGCCTATCCAACCCAGGAACCCAACCCCCAATTTGGCCTCCCCAGATTTGCTACACCATTCCTATGGTGACCTTATCAATGGGCCCCCATCTGCTGAACACCCAACCAACTCAGCTTTTGCGCAGTATTATTCTAAGTTTCCAAATTCCAACACACCACCAATCCATCCTTTTACTGGGCAATCAGGCATTCATGCTTTCTTAATAATACCACCAAAATCAGACTTTTCCTCCACTTGATAATGGTGGCGGCCAAATCAAGCACTTTGGGTTTTTAATTAGGGTTATCTGAGAGCACTACGCATATTTAAGGCATAAATCGGCGAGGAAAAGCATCAGGCATGGCAGATAATGAAATGGAATGGAGGGAAGGTAGGTCTAGAAGACCTACCGTGCAGGCCACTAACACTGAGAAAAGGCGGTGAGCCGAACAAATTCTGGGACACCTCTGCTCGGTGGAAATGAATGGTGTCTGAATTAACTGCTGCTGCAGTGACAAAACATAGGCGGCCAACATTACAGAACATCTCTGCAGTGGCGAAATCCCATAATTCAATAACTGACAGATGGTAAGACACAAATCATGCTTTTTACACCACAAAGCATACCTGGCCTTGATTAGAAGGGTATAAGCAAACCCATCGAATAATACAAGCCTCAAGATAACCCCTGAAGTGATTGCTGACACACATATGTCTGGTTCAGCGACATAAAAGGAAACGTCCCCATCCTTTTAAGACATCTGGAATAAATCATGGGTCCTGTGGCAGGATGTATTTGATTAACATGTGCTCTGTAGATGGTGAAGTGAAAAAGACAGTGAGAGTCATCTCCATTTGACTTACAGGTAGATAGGTATTCAATCAATCGTCTGTCGAGATCAAAATGCTGGCAAAGAAGTTTCTGCAAGAAATACACACGCACGGTATCAACCACAGTATCAAGTATCAACCATCTTGTGCAAAAAGCGATACCACAAAGTAGGAACACATCAGCAGTGCTTGATATAACCAAGTTTCATACTGGACATTGAGAATGACTTGATAGCTAACTGAAGTTTCAGGAGTTCTATCATTGGCATGTCAATAAGTTGATCGCCTCGGTGCTTTGATTGATGTACAAAGCCAGATAGCCAACCCAGATGTTCTATGGAAACTAAAATGAAAGTGAACTGGAGTGTCAAACCATATTTCGTGTTGTCTTCTTACACACCACACCACTCTTTAGGTTATTATAGGTAGGCCATATTTCATTAGTTTACTTTCACCGTGTTTCATTAAGCCCACCATCTAAACTAGCTTATCTCACTGCTACTTTTCCATTACAGGATCATGGTTATCTGCTATCCACCAATTAGAATAAGCAACCACATCAATAGTACACTGCCAAAAAAGGATGAGCTCTTCAAAGAACATACATGAAAAATAATATATTTCCAGTTATGCATATAGTATTAGTTTCATAAACTGTTGAGTAGCATAACATCTCATACTAAAAGGCGTGTCAATCCAAAGGACAGAATTCAAAAGCTATGTAAAATTATGTAGGTTGATCCATAAGGGAAATATGAAAGATTTATCCGAGCCATAAGAACAAGAAGTGATGAAAATAACCTTAGTAACTTTTGGGACAAATATTTTTGATTCATTTGTGATTTCTGGGAACCGAGCAACTTCAGTCGCCTTGTCAAACAATATATAAGTGGGAAGATGATCTGTTCAATGAATCCCAACAGATAGAAAAGGAGTAAGGAAGTGCTCTGGGCAATGAAATGAAGATTTAATAGAGCAAATATGACTGAAATGCAAGTACGTCAACTCTAAAATCCAAACGGATAATAGTCAACAATAGATAAAGCTGACAAATGAGTCAAGAAATTACCCCACATGGATATCCCAAACTTTGCTGCTGCATTTGGGAAATGCCCAAGGTCAATTATTCCAAAGGAGATATTCTTGTTGGAGAATCTGCATTAAAAAATGTGAAAATTGCAATGAAAAGTGTTGGAGTATCTGCATTAAAAAAAGTGAAAATTACAATTAACAGGAAAATATGAGCTATGCTATGTTCAGGACAAACAGAGGTTACTCAATAGTTTCTTAAACTAATTTGTAGATACTGACTGGAAAACATATATCAGTAAATAGTGTATCTAAAGAACAACTAACGGTTAGTGGCATGGGACTGCAAATCTGCAAGAAAGGGCGACTCGGATAATTTGATGCTCCCAACTCAGTCTCAAATTCTTATTACATGAGGAGGTTTTGTCATAGGATCTTAGGACATGTTTGGTTTGAACATATGTTGATAAAAATGAGAAACATATATCAGTAAAATAGTGTATATCAAAATGCAAATAATGGTTAGTGACATCTGACTAAAAGAAAGAATGTCAAAGAGTGTTTAATGCTTCCAGTCCATACCACTCAGGTTTTCATCCCACAAGGAGATTTTGTTTTAGAATCTAAATACTACACCATACAGGACAGAAGAATGGGAAATCCACAAGGGAGTGAAGAATCAGAAAAGTCTCTGAATATTTACATATTAGAGAGTTCAGGCAGAACGCTGCTTGACTGTATACATTTTGCTGAAAATGAAGTTCGGAATTCAACCTGTGTACATCAAAACAGAAATACCCAGTCATCAAACAACTAAGTAAATGAGATAGTTCTTAAAAGGGGAATTCCTAGCAAAAGTAAATGAGAAGACTCCACAAAGCTTATTTTGGTGGGGCCATAAGAGTTTAAGATGATCAGACATAGGCAGTACAGCTGTCAAAGTAAACAAACTATATTTATAATCATAGACACTATATTACTATGACAACAACTGTAATTCAAAATTTAGTTGCACATTTGCACATGCAATTCAACTGTTTTGCCATCAACTATATGCAATTTATTGAACAAGTATACAGGCTACATTTCTAAGATGAGAGTGAACAAATTTGTACTCCCATGTGAAAAAAGGTAGGCTGTTTTAGTTTTGTGCTAAATCAAACTTCTTTAACTTCGACCAAGTTCATAGAAAAATAAACCAACATCTACAAATCAAATTAGTTTCACTAAATCCACCATGAAATATGTGTTGAACTCTTGATAGTGCATCTATTTGGTATTGTACATGTTAATATGTTTTTCTATAAACTAGGTCAAAATTAGATAAGATTAATGGATGGATTAATAGCAATTGTAGATGCCTATAGGCTACAAGCCTTGAACGAGTAACAATTAACAAAGCAGGAATGAGTCTGCAGGTGAATGAAATCAGGGAGACAGTGATATTAGATAAGAACGCATAAATAAATTACCAGCCAAAATCGTGATGTCGGCTCTTCAGTTAGCAGACTTCCAAGTTGCAATGGGGTCAAGTGATTTGAATGGCCTATGCAAAAAATAAAAAATAAAAATCAGTGGTAAGGGAAGAAAAGCAATGTCTGAAATTGGTGTGAAAAAATGAATGATGAAGACAAATACTTCAGGACTAGGTAAAAACGTGGGAAACGATTTGTTTAACAGATGAGAGATTATTTTCACTTTCATATCATCATATAATAATATTTCAGAGATAATAATAATAATGTAGAATAGATATGCAGAGCTCATGCACCCAGGCTGCCCTTTTTTAGAATAGATGTCATATGATATTAGAGAAAATATTGAATACTATTGCATTTTAGGTTTTAATGTATACATAAGCACTAACATAGGAAAAAGTATAAAAAAACTAATTCTCATGCAAAAGTAAACGAAAACAAATGCTGAAACAAAATTTCAAAGCATTAGTACGCACATTGTCGCTCTATTCAGCTACAAACTTTTTTTAGAGTACCAAGGTTAGTAGTATTGGTAGCCCCAGTTTAAATCTATGTATTTCAGAACAATCCAGTCAAGGGAATTCACATTTAAAACTGGTAGATCTAGTTCTGAACAGATCCGTCTCATCAATTTCACCCAAAGTTAGAACTACCACAGTCCAAAGTCCAGTTCCCCCTCAATCTAGGACAGTGTACATAGTGTTCCATTGAGTAAAGAGCCAGTCACCAACAATGTTTGCATTAGGCCAATTACATAGCCAGTTCAGGATTCCAAAATCCTGCCTAGTACATGAGGTGGACAGGTGGTCTGAGAAAATTGATTGCCTAATGCCTGATTTGCAGCATTTTACTTTACCATATGTAAAACTTTTGTACTGGTATCAAAGCTTTTAGTTGCGGATGATTTCAGCATAATAGGATGAGTGAGCACATTTGTCCACTTGGGTGCAAAACAAGGATAAAATCATAGAAATATAAATTAGAAGCATAGCATCAAACATGTAAGAATACAGTTCTCGTATGTCAGAGATTTACTTGATGCAAACATTCCATTGATACAAGATCTAATAGCCATGATATGTATACTCTGTAATTGTTGCCCAATATGAGCGTATAAAACATACCTAGGCTGTCATATGGTGGCTGTTGAGCTACAGCATATATAACTGCAGAAGAAAATAAGCACAAGTTATGACAAGTCCAAAATATATAAACATTTGAAAAGGAAGAATAAGTGATGCTGTTGGGAACTTGGGATTAGCATCATCACTGCAGCTAAGGGGTATCTCAAATGCTGCCATCCAATTCTTGTGATTACATGATATGAAGTGAGGGTATAGTACTCAGTTCTGATATAAGTAGCAGAAGGTTTGCAAAATCGTAGCTGGGTCTCTGATATAAGGAGTGCCTTGTCAGTGCAAGTGCTAGTGGAATATTTACGGCTCTGGAACCTCGTCGACAACTTGGAGCTCCAACAGGACATCCCAGATCAGCATTTTGTGGAGCCTAGCCAACCATGGGGTTTACGAGGCCTTCAGCCTTCTTTACTGGGACAATTAAGTTTGGCCCTTGGAGGCGTATTTGGGAGACATGGGCACCCTTAAAGTGCAAGTTCTTCGTTTGGTTGGCCGTCAAAAACCGGTGTTGGATGGCTGACAGGCTTGCTAAAAGGGGGCTGCCTCATCCTGGAGCCTGCCCCCTTTGATCTTTGTGACCAAGCTGAGGAGACTATCCAACACTCCCTAGTCACCTGCGTGTTCGCTCGAGAGGTTTGGACTTTAATCTTCAATAGTTTGGGGTTGCTTGCGCTCGCACCTCAGCCTGGATGTTGCGTTTTGTGAGCTGGTGGTGTACAGCTACCAAAGCAGTTTCAAAGGAGTTGAGAAAAGGCCTTAATTCCCTCATCATTTTGGTTGCCTGGGAGATTTGGAAGCATTGGAATAATTGTGTGTTCGACGAAAAAAGCCATTTGTTCAATCCGTCCTACAAACCGTGGCTAATGAATGTACTCTTCAGGAGCTGCTCACCCGCCAACTCATTTCCGGGGGTTAGCCTAGTCTGCTAGTAGTAGTGTGTGTGGCTGTTGGCGAGTTAAAACCTACCTGCCTTGTACGCTGGGTTGCTTTTTAGTCGCTCCGTATGTTTTGTTTCTCTTCTTAATGAAACGACTCGCAGCTCTCCTGTGACGTTCTAAAAAAGCCTAACAGCTGAAATATCAATAAGCTAATGACCAAGGTAATCGGGAAAAATAAGGAGCAAAGAGCATCCAGCACATCCCATATCATCTGTAAGAAGACTGCATTATTGTAATTTTCCACTTTCTAGTATGCCTAGCATAAGGCTTCTTGTAACAAAATCATACAATTCATATTGTGTGGCAATAATGGACTAACTGCAAAACTAGGCTACTAATAAAAATCAGTAATCAGAACTAGCCAATAAGGACTGCTGAGGTGTTCATCAGCCAAAATAACGAACTTCTTTTCAGGGCATGAAATAGCAGGACAAACATAATTTTAGGAAGGAAACTCACAGCTTCAATCTAAAGAGTCTGACATGTGTATTATCTAATCAGGCCCACAGGCCACCATCCCTGACAGAGGAGCCATTGTAGGGCATGAACTTGACAGACCCAGTTATTCAGGACAAGATTGATTGTTGTAGTGGTTCATAATCTAAGACATACAAATTTAGATATGCTGGGCAATAATTAATAAATTGATAAACATCGTTTGTGATAAACAAACATACCAACAAATCCCAGAAAGTAGCCAAGGGCCAGCCAATAATCAATAACCAAAGTAACTGCCAACAACAAACCCTACATCACAAGGGGAAGAGGACAAGGAATCTGAGTGTGAATTCAACAATATTAATTGCAGTAATGGACCACGATGCTCTACAGTAACATGGTTCTATCAAAGAAAAACACAAGCAAAGACACTATTTCATGTGTGGCCAATGACAATATATAAGAAAATAGGATCATCCGACATCAACACACCTTTGCATAGAGCAATGAATCAGCAATGGATGTTTCCCAGGTTTCCTCTTTCACAATCTGTTGAGCATTAACTGTTTAATTAGCTAAACAAACATCTTCACGAGCTTTGACACAATCATCATCACATATCAAATAAAACGATGTACATTTGATGGCTGATAAGAGCAATTTCCTTCCCACCCACTTTTTGGTAGAAGACTCAGAAATTAAGTGATATGCTAATGAGCTAATCTGACTGTGCATGTGAAGAAAGAAGCACAGAAACAAGAAAAAACATTCAAAGAAAGGTAATTCTCTTATGAACCAAAGCATAACTTCAGCAATAAGAATTCCTACAGCATGCAAATAATCCAGTTCCAGTAAGAATAATAATAATAAGGCACATGCGAGCCTCTATGCATATATGCAATGAGGGAGTATCCCATAAGGATTAGCACAGCATTGTCTCTGACATCCCAACCTGGCACCTGCAATGTTATTACTTCTATGGACATCGCATGGTTAATATATGATGCACTCTAACCGTATAGAAAATATAATTCCACCACAAAAGTGATACGCGTAATGAACTATGTTAGTATATACATAGTATTGTAAAATTGCAACCTAACAATGTACCCTTTAACATTTCAACTGTGTCTCAAGTTGCGTGTTAATTGACATGAAATGCAAAAAATTAGAAAAATGCAAATTCCTTGCCCATTTAACATAAGAAAAATATGAACGCGCACATAACGGCATTGCAATCCACGCTTGAATCGCAAGGAAAATCCAATGTTCGATCTCTCTGTCTCATACTCTCTTGCGAACATCACTTAGAACAACAGGGTAGCTTAACACCTACTGGCTACTCGCATCAATTTTAACACCAAATCCTAGCATACTACTGAGAAAAATAGGTTTGCAAAAAAACTGTAGTTGCCATTGATCATCACACCTTCACTACGAAGAGCACGAGGAACACGAGCACTGCCTGGATCTCCTGCAAAACAAAAAGCACATCGACACCAAATCGATGAGCCAACACAACCAAATCACCAACCAAATGACACGATCCGGATCGTATACTCGGGGATCGGATCTCTGAAGTTCACCCGACGGAGGAGGCGGTCGTGGAGCTTCCCTCCGTCGTCAGCTGAGAGCGCCGTGCTGCGGGCCGCGAAGTACGAGAAGAAAGCGAGGAGGTGCAGGAAGTAGTAGGGCTCGGAGATGGCAGCGTCTAGCCACGGGAACGGGTGGCTCTGCCGCGCCGCCACGCCGCTCGCCGCCGGCGCCGACGCCTCCGTCGCCGTCGCAACCTCCATTGTGTTCGGGAGACGGGAGCCACGAAACGGGTCGAGCCTCCGTTTGAAGTTTAAACCCAACAAGAAATACGCCTCCATATGAAGCTTCACGTACTCACCATGCTCCACGCCTCCGAGACACCGACCTGTGGGCCCCACAAAGTTGAGGTCTGGGTCCACATGTTAGAGACACAGCGCTCTGTTTAGCATTTTGTTTAGCCTTCATAAACCAAAGGCGCTCGCACTCCGCTCCACTCTCTCTCTTTCTCTCTCTAGGGTTTCTTCTCGGCGGCGCCGCCGCGATGAGTGCGACCAGGCCGGACCACCGGCGCCACCACCCGCCGTTCCTGCGGGACCTCTCGTCCCCCATCTCCTCGTCGTTTCGCTTGCCGCCCGCCTCGCTCCGTCGCGAGACGCAGGCCTCCACGCCGCCGCCGCCTCCCCCACTGCTCTCCCTCGACGACCTCGCCCACCTCTCCCCCTCCCCGCAGCCAGCCACGCCCCCGCAGGCGACGATGACACCCTCGCCTCAGCCCCCGCGTGGCGCCGGCCTCTTCTCCTCACCGCTGCGGTCGAACGGCTCGCCCGCCCCCTCGGCGTGGTGGTCCACCTCGAGGGAGGAGAAGCCCAGGGAGGGGTCGCCGATGGATACCGTCGTGCAGCACCAGCAGCAATCCCCGGCGCCGCCGTCGGGACAGCAGCCACAGCAGCAGCAGAAGGTAGCGCTGATCACGCTGCCTCCACCCAGGGAGGTGGCTCGGCCGGAGATGCCTAGGGATTCGGCTCCTGCGGCTCACCGGGTCGACGAGGAGGAGTGGGTCACCGTTTTCGGGTATGTGGCGTCACCCCTAGCTAACTCTATGCAATGGATGTGGTAGGATGTGTCATGTGTGAATTATTGTATAATTCGTTGCACTGGAGTCGTACAGTTTTATGCTTTGTGTTCCAGTTAGATTATGGTAACACTTAGGGACTGGTTATGGCCTGCTGTATTTGGAATTGGTAATGTTTCATGTTTAGTTCTAGTAACTCTACGCGGATTGTGAGATCAATGTGTTGTTACACACATAGAGTTGTCCACAGCCATGTTTTTTTAGTCCTGAGTTCCCCTTTAATGGTAGAAATTGCACACTTCCAAGAATCGTATACCATCAGGGTTTAGATCTTTGATCAAAGCAACAGCTCCAGATAACAGAGTACAGCAGGGTTCAAGATGACATTGATGAGTACATTAGCAACATGACCTTAAACTAGCAACAATAGATTGATTGGAAACTTGGAATTAACATCATTTTGACCATTTAAATTTGATTTTAACCATTAATGCTTGAAGCACTCAAGCAGTGTCCAGATTCCAAACATGAGATACCTGCTACGCAACTATTGTTTAATTGGAAATTGACTAAGAGGAACTTCAGAGGTCATGAGTTCAAATGTTGGCATGTTTGCTGTTGCGGTTTGTTTGTCATGTTGAAACATAATATACTATACTCTTCTCTTCCCTAGTGCGAATTTGTAAATCCATGTGGTCAGATTTGCTTTTCTTGATTTTATTGAACATTGATCGAATATGTGATGGACAAGCTTGATGCCAATTAATGAAACTTTTTACAGAGTCTGGCAGTTGTGGGGTGTGTTCGGTTGGCTTTTACCGGCGGGCTGCTGCTGCTGCTGCCTCCTTCCACTGCTGATGCTACTGTGCCCCGTAGGCCATTAAAGCCTGCAGCGGCAGGCAGCAGCAGCCCACCGGCCGAACAGACCCGTGGTTGCCTGAAGGTTTAGTTAACATGTGCAAAACTGAATCGTGCCTAGATGGGTGTTAAGACTTAACAGGAACAAACAGTTACCTTTCTATTTCATTTGCTTATGGAAATTTAATAAGTATATGTTCTGATTAATATTTCCTGCTTTAGAAGTATAGTTGTATATTGGGATGCTTAATATTTTGTTGATTTGATGGTGTTTGTTGATGTACATTCCCTCAGATAATCCCATGCTAAGCGCCTGAGCCTGTGTGAAAAGAGTGATTTAATGCTCATATGCCATTGGTTGTCCTCCCCCATGATGATTCTTGCGTTTTGTTATCAACATGTTAATGAAGTTGGCTACACGTTGTTGGGAAGTGGAAACATGCATTATGTATCAATATTAGGGTTTTCATTGCACAATTTTGGAACTTAATAAAGGAAAATCTCAACAGATAGTAATCTGATAGTTTTAGGATCTACTCACTTGTACTGATTCGGTATCTGCTTTAATTTCTCACCTACATTTCTATCCACTTCTGCACTGTACATTGAAACTAAATGTTCTGATATAGGTGCATATACTTTGGTTGATCATTTTATTTCGAAAAATCGTGAGTGTTCATAAGGCATGTTCTGAATGTTGAGTGGTTGTGATCGGTTGGTTCTCTTAATATCTGATGAGCTTTCTAGTCAGGCATGTTCTAATGTTGTCCTGAATTGTTATAAATGGTTAGATACCAGTGTTGATAGGATTATGGTGTATTTCATAGTTATTAGTGTTCAACCTTATTTCTGCCAGATTTTCACCTGGTGATACAAATTTGGTGTTGCGAGAATTTGAGAAATGTGGGATTGTCCTGAGACATGTTCCTGGTCCAAGGGATGCGAATTGGATGCATATTTTGTACCAGGTAACTACTTACAGACTGTTTGAGCACTGATAGCATGCTGGATCTTTGTTGATTACTTTTTACAGATAGTGCTATTGGGCTTCTTCTACTTCAGGAATATAGTTATGTTAATCTGGACAGCGTAAACTTATTTGATCTATCCATTAAGTCGACTCTCTCGGTGATGTACTTAGGGCTTCCAACATGTTATAACTGCTTGTCTCTTCTCCCCATTTCCATTTCTTTTTCTTTCTTTATCCTGGTAGTTTCCTACTATAATATAGTTCTTGCATTTGATTATAATAACAGGTTATGGCATTCTTTTATCTTAAAAGCAACTACAAGTAACAACACCCTTTTCTGGTTAGCCTGTACTTTTGGAATCTACTGTTGTGAAATGTAAACATCATTTTGCATGGGATGGAATTAGGACTCAGTGATTAGAGCAAAAGAATGTTAACAAAAGGGTGATTTTCTTGATGCCCCTCATGCTTTGGTACACAAGATGTCAGACATAAATTTCCTTGTTTTGGGTTGCGTTATGTGACATGATAGTTTCTGGCTACTAGCAAGCTACCAGCAATAATGTCCTCATGTTGGACTTACTATGTGCTTAATATGAATCATTGACAGATTGTAGATCAATCCAAAGAATTCAGCTAGATGGCCATGTTCTATCACTTATACTTAGTGCAGTTACCTTTGCTGACTTTTTGTTCTGCTCTTATGTTTAGAGCCGGCATGATGCCGAGAAAGCTCTTGCCAAACATGGGCATCAGTTAAACAGTGTTCTTATTATTGGGGTGAAGCCAGTGGATCCATGGCAGCGGCAGTACCTGAACGAGAACACCAATGAGAGCTATCAGGGCAGTGCTGCAGTCCCATTTCCATTACAACCTGTGGCACCAAATGGCTTTGCAATCAGGAATTCACTAGCTCCTTTGCCTAGCAACTCTGTGCCAAATGGCAGCTGCAATGATATCAGTCGAGGCTCTTCTGGGGCCATTGCTTCACCTGCAAAATCAGCATTGTCCAAAGTTATGGACTTGATGTTTGGCCTTTAGTTCTATTGTAAACTCAAATTTATTCTTTCGGAAATTTTAAGCCAAAATGAGAATCACTTGGATTACATTTCCGGTCACCACGGTTCGCGTTGGATGTCAGTTTGAAGATTGTGTATTGTATGGCATCAGCCCATGGTGTGAATTGTAGTCGGACTCGTTGATTCCAAATGATGGTGTGGTTGACTTATTGGTGGCAAATGTTTGATCCTTAGACATGATGACAATACTTTACCGTACCTGCAAGTGCTGTGATGCTGCGTACAGTAGATTTTTAGTACGCTGTGTGGCAAAAGTCAAACGGTTGTATTGTTGCAGTGCAAATTTTGTCAGATCGTGGGTTCTTAATTATGAATTCCCATTTGAGATCTAATGATGTACTTTATGTTTGTTGAACATGCATTGCATCTTTTATAAATGATTTGAGCTAGGTAAGGATATCCTGCCGTCTAAAAAGTCAAAACTGTGAGTGGAATATGAACTGTTCCCCTCGCGGAAACAACGAATCTGGATACTTCTCTGTTCCGTTGTTCTCTGCATCTTGCTCGAACAAAAGGATGGCTTGACCTCTTTTTTGTCAGCTCGGCGCAGAGTTTCGCAGACATTCTCAAGGCTACTCCTACGTGATAAAGAAATAGTGGTCAACGTCAATGATCGAAAGTAGTCTTGAAGTGCCAAACGTGCATAAGTCAAATCACCTCACTAATAGCATCCCTGATACTAAGTACAGCAGATAAATTCCAAAAAAAATGTGAAACCACTCAGTTGAGGTCACACCTTGCAACTAGCAATTTCAAGTACGTTTTGTGCTTCCAAGTCTGAACGCACCAGCACGTTGTTTGGACAAAAAACAAACAAACAAATGGAGTACAACAGTACAGAAATGTCAAAATGAAATATTTGTTATGCCAAACCTCCCGCCCTCCCCCCAAATGGTACTCTTTCTTCGTGCAAGTAAAATTAGATGTCAACGGATACCGATTACCGAATACCTGTATGAACAAACAAAAAAAAGAATATCTTTGCGAACTAAGATCAAAGAAAAAACAATTCCAAGCTGGAATACTTCCAGCATGTAGATACTTTAATTAATCTAGAAGTCGGCAAAAGTGTCTTGCACATATATAGCCGTCTTTCTCCAATCTTCAGATACCGTACACAACACCTTGTATTTTTATAGATCCATATGTTTTGTCTCATTGCCAGTGCAGATATTTTGCAATTTTTTATACATGTGGAAACAGTTTGAGCACGTACTGCGATCCTATAGTTTATTAGTACCACCAGATAAAACAAATGTTATTAAAGTATGCGTATCCAATTATTGAAGTCTTGCTGTGACACGAACCTTCCAACAGAAACGGGAAAGGCGCCTTCAAATCACGATGTTGAGAAACTCATCTGCCTTTGTTAATCAAGTTCTTTTGTCACTAATGCTGAACAATAATCATTGTCAAATAGGGTAATTAACGACCTGATTGAGACGTAGTCGTTGTATACTTTAGCTCAAATCTTCATGAACCAAATTATGAAAAGGACATCGGAAACTCTTAAGGTAATGCCAAAAAATGTTAGCATAGATCCATTTGCAGATATCAAGATCAAACATTTGGTAGTAAATTAACGCTTTTATGCATCACAGTAATCAAACATTTGTCCTTTGCTACACCTATCAAGTATCAACATTAAATCCCTCTGAAGAAAGCTAGCTATCAAAGATGAACCAGAGAATTACTTTAAGATGGACAGTTCTTCGTGAGCCAACGCAAATGCGGCGGCCGGGCGATAACACCTGTATGAATCCCTTGGCGCCAACTAACCGTTGACAGGGTCATGACTCATGAATTCCAAAGAATGATGATTACACAGCACGAAAACGAAAGAAAACAGAACGACGAGAAATTTCTATGATTAAACCGTATTGGTAGCTAGTAGTTTATGTTTCAAGAAGCCATGTCTTTGAGTTGAATATCTCCATTGTTGTAAATTATTGCATCTAGGAGACATAAGTACGTACATAATCAGGTTGTATGTAGATTGTTGCACGAGCATGAGGGTGTACTGTAGTATTATCTTCCCAGCTCTTGTTGTCTATTTTTAGTTAGCAAACAACAATTATCATTTGATTAGCTGTCAATGCATGTGTATTTGTTATTGCAAAAAAATAAAGTAAAATAAATTAGTACATCCGTCCGCAACAAATATATATTAGTATATGATGGTGTCGTCTTCTTTTTTTTTCCTAAAGCAAATTTAAAACGAACATTATTACCCCTAGCTAGTGCTTATTATTGTCAACATCTTGTGAGGTACTTAATAATTTAGAATTGCATTATATGTTAATTTGTTATTGCAAGTCATCTATGTTGAGTTGTTTGTAAATCGCTCGCTTAAAAGTAACGGACGGCCCCATCCTCCATGGATGCCGAACGAACCCATACTAAATTAAATATCTGGTGGAGCTATTAATCCTCAAACAAAAAACGTAGACAGTGAGCAGAGCATTTCTCACAGGTGTATATGCATTGCTCGAGAAATGTTGTTTTCTTCGAGTCTGTTTTTTTTTTTTTTGTCTTGTTAATGGAAAAACTACGTCCAATCCAAGGTTATTGACAACAAAGCAGAGGGAAGCTTTCAGGCATTAACTTGTTGGCTGTAGCCGTGTAGGTGACCTTGACTCTGCTGTTTGTTCCCTCGCAACACGTGTTACAACTCATTGCAGTTCTTGATTTATACACAATACAGCTTCTGGATCGCCAACATAAGGAAAAAAAAATCGTAGCAAAATAGCCGCGCGCCATCCGTTTGATTTGAGCTATCCTATCGCTGCAGCACAGCAGGGATAGATATTAATTATAACATCCTGTGATGGCCACTACCTACCCTAGCCAAACACCAATTGCATCGCATTGCAGTATAACAAAATTCAGATATATAGCCTACTGTAGTAGGTAGCCGTAGCCCACAAACTCAAAGAAGGGCACGTACACAGTACGTACGTTAGTGGTGCTCATGTCCAAGATCCGGGGGTGATCTTCAAGAAATCCATGGAAAGGCGCGGGCTAGCTTACAGGTGTGCCCGCCGGCCAGCCCAGATGGCAGCTTCCATTCCGTGCCCTTGTCGATCGACATCGACGATCGATGCACACGCACAGCGGTGATTGCCAAGACGACCGCTAACACCGGCCACGACCACAGGTGTGTGGAGTGCATGTACGAGATGGAGATGCGCCGAAAACCGGAGCTGGCGTCTACTGCCATGTTTCTCCGTGGCACGACAGACAGAGGCGCACTTAGCTCGCCATGCCACTTGGCGCCTCTGCGAAAGCGGCCGGGGCCGCGCGCCTGGATCGCGACCACACCAGACGGACGGCTTCGTTCCAAGCAGCCGGCAGGGGAGGGCCCGAGACAGGAAAGGGCAGGACGTGCTGGGATCGGCAGCAGCAGCAGCAGGCGATGAGCTTGTGCCGATCGACCTCAGGTCTGGATCATGCATGGTCCACCCCACCCGCGAGCGAGCCGGGATCGTCGATCGATCAGGTCGTTAGGATCGGATCAGAGCAGCTTTGCAAACTGGATCGACCCATGCATTGTATTGCTCCTGAATCCTGATTACTACTAGTACGTAGTTGCATGGATCAGAGTAGAGGCGGAGGGACGTATGGATCGGATCCCCATCGCATCGTTAGTAAGATGCGCCCGGAACAGACGACACAGATATATGTTGAGACAGCTGGTTGACATGGGCTCAGTAATGCTGCTAGCTGCCTAGCTCCATCTCCATCT